>BMAO01030800.1:0-18718 GCA_019973975.1 Trichonephila clavata
CTCGGCAAAACGTTTATTGTTACCCACCTGAAACCCAAATCGGAAATATTGATCTACAGCTCCATACTACATAAAAAAGCAAAAATATAAGGAACTTATTTGAACTGCAAGGAATCCGAATTATGTTAGAATTTTGAAAAGTTGTACGAGCAAGCAATTTCCAAATTTACTCGATTTGGCTGTCAGATATTGTTGTAGGTTTGGATCAATATGTTTTGAACAAATGTTTTTTGTTATGAATATAATAAAATCAAAATATAACTCAAAATTTACTGATATACACCTAAAAAACAACATAATTTTGTTAGCATCTCCGAATACTAATCTTAATATTGATGAGTTGGTTAAAAAAAAAAAAGACTACAAATTCAAAAGCCACGTTAAAAAAGTACTGACTGCTTAGTAATTATTTAGAACTAGATGTCTCAAGTTACTTTTTTTTTTATAGCTAACCTAATTAATTTGTGAACCTGTAAAAAGTTAATTATCTATAAAACTTAAGTTTGTACTTTTGTCTTATTTTTAAATATTATCTTTGAATTCCACTCTTAGATTTACATAAAAATGCACTATTTGCGTAAAAATTCCATAATAAGCCTACAAGTAACATTTTTTCACCTTTTCCAGTTGTTTTGTTTGTTGGAAAAGTTACAAGTGGCACTCTTCCCAAAAAGGTTGGTCACCCCTGCCTTAGACATATGGTTCTGCCTCTCCGTCTTCAAGAAAAAACAGATACCATCTCTTTACCATTGTCCAAGATTCAGCGAAGTCTGAGTAAAGAACATTCTCTCCCCTTCCCCCAACGTTTCCTGTGGGATGGGGGGGGAAGGGATACAATGTTTATGAGCAAAATGACAAGCCGAAAAGGCCTTACGAGCTGAGGTTTCTCTTCGGATGTTTACATTAAGAGTGTCGAAATTTACAATGCTTTCCAGCGTTTTATATTACTTTGGGAAAGTTTATAAAAGAGGACTTATTAGGAGACCGTCTTTGCGAAAACGGAAAATTAAATTTTTAATTTTTAAAACATTTTTTTTGGTTATTTTTCAGTTAAAGTAAAATTTTAATTTTTTTTCGTACTTTTAATTGTTGATTGTATATTAATTTTATTTTCATATCTTGAAGAAAAATCATTTAAACTTGGATCCTTAATGGGTTAATGATAATTCAAATGGTTAGTTTGAATTTGGTGTGAAAGCTATTAGAGAGAAGTGTTATCTCAGGTGTCGTTCTTGTCATCAACCTGTGGTTAAAAATTAAGTCTTTGCGTTGCTTCTAAATGTGATAAATATAACCTTTCAATCAATTATTAAAAATGCAACCTATGTATCGAATGAGTAAGATTAATAAGATTTAATAACGTTATAGGGGAATCTTGTTCTGAAGCCTTAAACTTTTGTTGGGTTATCTTAGTCCCTCTTTGGTAAGAAAAAAAATAACAGCATCCTCATTTCAATTTACAAATAGAAGAAAAACATAAATATAAATATATATTTATTTTCTTATAACTTAGGCCAATCTTACCACTATGTGTTAATAAACATATTACACATTCTATCAAGTAGATTAAGATTGCACCTTGCATGGCTTTATCAGGAATTCCATGATTTGAATACAATAGTATTTATTGATTTGAAATGTTCACTTTTATGAGAACGAAAAGTAGAGTTATATGTATATATATATAATAATGGGAAGTAGTGTACACAGATTATTTTTGTGACGAGGATTATATTTTTAAAAAAAACATAGACGAAAACACCAAGACTTAATCTTCATGCTAAAATTAAAAATTTATTCGTCTTTGGGTGGGGTTTGCATCCCATCATTCTGTACTCCTCTTATAATGGAATTTCTGATAAGAAGTATGATCAGGTTGTCTGATTATTCAAATATAAAAAAGGAATAAATATCTGTAACTCTCTCCCTCTTCCATGTTTTTATTTTTCTTCCATTAAACAAAATAGAACTACTCCACACACATTTATAAATCAAACAATAATCATTTACCATATGCTACAGAAGAACGCATTAAAAATATATGAAAAAAAAGTATCAGTATATGATTTTTATGCAACTGCCACGAATCACTTTATTCATAGTATTTTACTAAAGATAGAAAATAAAAATTTAAGCATAGGCTTTATTTATAGTTTAGTTTATAATAGCTAAAAATTTTGTAGTAAATTTAATTCTAAAAATAAAATAGATTATTGGACAAATCAGTTTAAAATGTCAATAAATATGTCTTTCACACATAAAAAAAAATCACCTGATTACATAACAGAAATTAAGATAATATTTTCACATTTTAAAATAACACTTACATGAACAGATTTAATTAAAGTACTTTCATTTACAAAAATGTGCTTTAATATACCAATATATATTATAAAAAACATCAATTTTCTCTGCTTGTAATTAACCTTTTTATATCTTACATAAGGATAAAAGTCGAAATACGTAATTCATTTTCAAAGTATTATTAATCACAGTAAATGGGTTATTAAAAAATTATATAACAATCTTTTTTTATTTGTAATTAAGTTTCTCATTTACTAAGCTCAAATATATATTTCTTCTGCAAAATTAAATTCACTAAAAATTTTGATTTAGGTGAATGAAAAAAAAAACAGATTTTTATTTTTACAGTGAAAATTAGATACGTAAGGGAATTTCACTATTATACTCAAGACATGGAAGAAAAAACTGCCTGAAAAACAATCTCCTAAATAGAGAAATATCTCTTGTTTCAATGAACCACTAGGGCATAGAAAAATGCTATAACGCCAAACCAGGCAACCCAGAATAATGACGTCATTGCACATCTACCAATGACAAGCAACCTCTTTTCCTTTGACCGTGCCGAAAAGGAACACCCAAGTCGTGAGTAACTCAAAAAGTTCTCTCTATTTAACGTCATCATTAGGACCGTCATTGCCAAATTCTATTTTGTAATAGATTTAGTTTCGCAATGACTTAAATCTACTTTCACGAAATTTGATATGAATTCAGTTTTTTATTTCATAATCGAATCCACATTTTGAATTAATGCTTTTCTAATTTTATCATTATGCTTCAAGAATGTGAAATCAAAGAAGAAATAAATTCTGAAAACACAGCCTTGAGCCAAATAATTATGTTTGAACTGTTTCCTTAAAATCGTAAATATTAAAAGAAAAATATTAAAATTGTAAGTTTTTTCTTGAAAATTACCAATGGGCTCTTTTAATTTCCATTTTAGTATTCAAGTCCCATGCGAGTGAGTGAGAGAGTGTATCTTTAAAGTAGCACTGTAAAGCAACTCGAAGGTACTTTGGCACGGATTTCGTAATTTGAGCCGTAATAAAGAGACGAGGACAACACCTGATCTGATACCCCACTCTCCTAACTTCCCACACCAATGAGATCACTCTTTAGCTTCATTGACAACCTTTCTACAAGGCGAATCTTCAGGAACTAGGCTCGAGCTCATGATACGCAGGCCACGAGTCCATGACCTTGACCACTTGGCCAGAATTTGCTCCCACGCACACAAGTTTAAATTTTTTTTACAACTTTATTCCAGAGACAATTTAAATTTATCGAGCCATATTATGTATTGTTTTTTTAACACATTGACTTCTTTTTCTTTGTAGTATTAAAAAAAGCCTCATTTTATGTTTGCTTTGAATCATACAGTTTACCAAACAATCTGAAGACATTAAATTAGAGAGTAGAATAAAAGTTGATTTTTATTGCCCATTTATTTTCTTTCTCATTTGTTATGTTTGTTAACTAATTCATTTTTATTACAGTAATTAAACTGATCAAACTTATTTAACATTGATATGTACTCCTTGTAGTCTTTGTTAGAATAGTGCCGTTAAAAAATTATTCTGTAAATATAAAATTTTCAAAATGCGTTTATGGCAATGTGTCTGTAAAAATTATAATATCCAAAAAATACTTGTAAATATATTTTTTCAAAATTTGTTTCGATTTCTCAATTTTTAATTTTAAAAAAATTCCTACCTATCAATTTGAATTTCTAATAAAATAAGTTAATTATCCAAACATATAAACATATATCTCCTTCTTCATTAATCATGTTAGCCTAGCATGCCTGGAATAACTTTCAAACGTTTAAGCGAAGATTATATTGTATCTTTCATATAACTTTAATAACTCTGTATAAGGTAATTCGGGGAAGATGCTAATAGTACTTTTATGCGTCAATAGATAGCAATACTGGGCCACTTGTGTGAAGAATCTGGTCCAACATTAAATGTGGCTTGTGTGAATTTATATGAATTAATCGTCTTTAATTGGTATCATTTTTGGATACGAAGAAAGCTTGAAAAGGCAAGTAAGGTTAACACAAATAACAAGAAACCTTCGAAGAAACAGAAGAGATGTGCCAGTTCGTCATCCTCTAGCGAAGAAATTCTTCTAGATACCAGTGGTGACAGTTTTGATGAGGATAATAATGACGGTTTTTGTGCTGTGTATAAGGGGTACTTTTACGCTAAAACAGGTCCCAAGTGTTACTGGATTCAGAGCATCAAATGCAACAAATGGTTGCACGAAGATTGCAATGATAATCGTTTGCACTGAGTGAAATGCTGTGTAGGCTATCATTCGAACCTGAATTGTTATTATTTTTAGCAAGCTATAATTATGAAAGAATTTATTATATATATATATATATATATATATATATATTTTCTATAGTTATTGTTATTTCATATTTAGTTTTGTAATGTTTGCTTTGTTTTTTTATTTACTGTGGTGTTGTTGCATCTTACCCCATGACTGGTGGCACATCTTCCCCCATATATGAGGGATAATGCCTCAATTAAATGAATTTCTTTAACATTAAATTTCTTTCTTATTTTTATACTAAGAAGAGAATTAACTTGTATACATAACCAATTAAATATTGAAAAATATAGGGTATTCTTGCCATGGTCCTGTCATTTCAATTTTCAATGTACTAATCGAAAAATCCTTAAATGTGGCAACTTCGCCCGATTTTACCTTAAATATTAATACTTTAGAAGCAAATACTACAAATAGATACAAATTAGTTTAGAAGAATTTTAAGCAATTAACATGAGAATCTACTTGTAGCTAATCTTTCTGTATTGGGTTTGAACAATAAAATTTGATTTTATGAGTGTAACTGTAACTGTGTGTATGAGCAATATATGTAAAAAAATTAAAAAAATTAAGTATTTCAATTAGACCAAAAATATAATTTTATATAGGCCAAAATTAATGAATATTTTGAGAGTGGGGAAACTAAAAACATCCTTTAGAATTTTCAAAACTCAAAAACATTAGAAAAATGCTAACATTTTAAAATTACTAAAATTGTGTAGATGGATAGGAATACAGTGAAATGCGTTTAACGCAAAACGCTTAAGACAAAATATCGGTTAACACGAATTAATACAACGGTCCCGACAAACTACTCTGTGATATGCATTTTTTTCTTAACGCGAAACGAAAATCGCTTAACGCAGAAAGATTTCCCTTCTGGGTATGAACAAAATACGGAAAACTCCAGCCAGATTGGACAATACTATTGTTTTATCGGAAGAATTCTTTGATCTACTGCATGTGATCATCTACTGATGATAATGTATGTGTAGCCCAAATTATGGCAAAGAAACATTTTGTATATTTTTCAAAGCTAAAAAAATATCATTGATGCAGATTCTGATGATGAAAATTAAATAAATAATGTGTGTGCAGCTCTTTTTCCACGTCATCTGAAATAAGGAACGGTATGAAAAGTACACACAGTTATTTGGATGCACATTTCAATGGTGAGATGAATAGCAAAATAAACGATATCGAACAATTTATTGACAATATGGTGCAAAAAAAAAAATGCAAAAAAAAATCAGATTATTTTCCAAAACCTCAATAAATGTTTTGTTTTTCAAAAAATTTGAAATTTTGTATTAAATTTCTTTAAGTTAAGTTTTTTGTATTAAATTTCTTAAGTTTTTGTTTCTCTCATTGATTTTTATTAAATACTAGCTGTACCCTGCCACGCGTTGCTGCGGCTCGGTCTGGTTAAAAAGAAAGCGCATGTTTTCAATATGTTTAAACATTTGCATTTGAGGTATGATTTTTTTATAAAAAAAATGTATAAATATCTATACACAAAACTTTACTTAACCGATATCATTTGTAATTTGTTAACCAAATATTTGAAGTTATTGCAAATTATTTTTGTCCTTATGTTATGAACTTAAATTTATTTACATTGATTTATAGTGGAGACCTCAAGTTTGAAGGTAAATTTTAAATGGCTCTACCCTGCATTCCTCAAGGGCAATGGGTTAGTTTTACAATGCTTATGGATATTTCTGTTAAATCAGAGGTGTGTTCAAAAATGCACGTTTCTCCAAACAATATCATTTGGAAACATGAATTGTATTTCCTGATATTATATAGGAAATGCTTTGAGATTCCGCAGTATATCTGGTGAGCAAAGTTTTTAATGGCTCTGGTGGTTCTCCAAGTTGAGACAGTTTAATTTTTCCAGTAGTACAAAACATTCCTTTTGTTCCTCCCATAAATTTCAGAGAATTGCAATAAAGATACACTTCAGTCATTGTTCTGATGAGAACATGCTGGCTCAACCTATAATCTTCCACTAAGTTGTACCGGAATGCAAGGTGACTGTTATTGTGTGATTGCTCACCCCCAAATCATGTTTGGCGCTAATGTGCTGTTTCTGTTTGACATCTTTCAGCCACCCGCAACCTACTGTGTTCCTTTTGTTGAGAACAGAGCAGATCTGATGTTGCAAAACACGAATGCTGGGCTCGCAAATATGCATTCTCAAGTTTGGCTGCCTGTTGCTCTGCTGCGCCCTCAGCATGTGCCATTATTTGTCTGCTTTTCTCGTTTGCTGATGCCCGTTCTTCCTCAGTTTGATGTCCAATTACACTCGTTGCACTACTTATGCCTTGTGAGTATGACGACCTAAGTTTGATTTCCTGCAAGGCATTATTTTTATGTAGTGAAGCTAACTGATTGCACTTAAAAAGAAAAAAGTTAAATCAAAAACATACAAAATTTCAAAACATCGACAAAAAAAAAAGGAAAAATCAGGAACAAAAAGAAAGGGGAAAAAATTTAAAAAATACTAATGAAATATTTAATTTTTATTGTGCATCAATTAACACAGCTCAATTCCAACACAATGAATGGTTGAAGATATTTTTTATTCAAATACGCAAGAAAAATTGAAATATAAACATGGATTTCGCAGT
Source organism: Trichonephila clavata (assembly GCA_019973975.1). Classification (NCBI taxonomy): domain Eukaryota; kingdom Metazoa; phylum Arthropoda; class Arachnida; order Araneae; family Nephilidae; genus Trichonephila; species Trichonephila clavata. The sequence goes on from BMAO01030800.1 coordinate 7,275, forward strand.
AGAAATCTACAACAAAGTATTGATAATGATAGAAGATTTTTGCAATTCACTATTCAATTAGCATTAGCAATTGTTATCAACAAATTTAAGGGCCTATCTTAAAAACAGAGTGGCTTATATCTAGACACTGACTGCTTCAGACACGGACAATTATTTGTTGTCTGGATAATTAAATACTGTGCAGCCAAATTGCCACCATGCAAATCACAACCATTTTCCCTCCAAATCTTTTTTTCTTCTTTTTTCATAAAAAAAATATGTTAGAATCTTTTAGATATTAGGTGCGATATGCATGGCACCAATTTTGTTTTCAATGATGCTAACATATAAGTAACTTTGTGTGTTCCAGAGCAAAAGTCACCAATTGGTGAGAAATTTTAGATGGTCCACAGAAAAATTGGGATTATTTACACTTTTATGAAGATTCAGTTTAAAAAAAGATGAATAACAGAACATCATATTATGGAACATAGATTTTACTTTGATAAAAACTTTTAGTTACCGAAATAACTAAACAATAAAAACAAACGAACAAAGTTCCTGAGGTTAGCAATTTTTTTAGATTTTCCATCAAAATTTGAAACTTAGCTTTGGCAACCAAAGTAAATTGGTGGCAAAACACTTCAGACTGTTGATTGTTATTGCTTTTCATGAAGTTTATTTTCAGGGGTATGGAAGATTAAATAAAGACATAAATATAGCTATAGTGGTCCCACCACGTAGAGGTCAATCCTATTAGTGGTCCGCAATTATAAAGTTATGTATTAAGTAGCTCATGAAGTGTTGAAAAGTTGGCAACTACAGCTCAGCACATCAGACAATTTCTGTACCAGTACAGACAATGAAGAATACAAAATATCTACCCATAAGCATTGTAAAACTAACCCTTTGACCTCAAAAAGAGCCATTTTAAATTTATTTTCATACTTGGCACCTTCCCACAATGTATATAATTTTATATTCATAACATAAGGGCAAAACAAACCCATAATAACTTTGAGTATTCTGTTAATAAATTACACTTTAAATCTGTTTAGAAAAGTTTTGTTTATGTATATTCACACATTTTTTTAAAAATGTCATACCTGAAGTGCAAGCGGTAAAAAATATTAGAAAAATGAATGCCTTCTCTTCTCTTTTTTTTAACCAGACTGAGCGATAGGAATGTGTGACTGGGTACAGCTACCTATAACAAACTTAAATGTTAAAAAGCTATCAAAAACAAATAAAAGTTCAATATTTTGATGAAATCACCAAAAACATTTCCAAACAAAAGTACTTAGGTACTATTGGAACTATGTCACCCCGATTTTCTATTTGTCGCACACGGTGAATTGGCAACCATGGGCTTTCTTTCCTATAATGTTGCCAATACAGTTGCAATAATACGTTAATACCAAAACAAACACAAAACATACATCAGATAATCTTAATTTCCCCATTTGTATTTTACAGTAACATCAAATAAAATTTGCAATCACACAAAATGGATCATTTGGGAATCTAATGTTATTACCCCAACTTTTAGAAATTTCAACAATTTAGTGAAAAAAATCACAGCCAAGTGCAAAAAAAAATTATTATTATTGTGTAAAAACAGTCAAAAATAATTTTCCCTTTTTGAATACAAATTGCAACATTTGGCGATGTCTTATGATTTTATGCATATGGTTGACAAAAAACAAACAAAAAAAACACGTAAGCACCAAAATATAAAAATTATCTATTAATTTAATTTAGAATCACTGGAAAAAGAGATATAAAATACTTGGAAGATTTAAATTGATACGCTACTCGTTTGTGGAGATATTTTGAAATCACGCCAAACAGATCCATAGCATACAGAATTAAAATTAGCATTTTGTACATGAAATATACACAAATTGTGTATATATAACTGAATATATAATTGTATTTGCATATATCCCGAGCTTAGCGTTAATTAACATAAAAAGAACTGAGTATCTTTATGAATGAGAAAGCATAATTTGAAAAAATAATTGCAATCTTACGACCACAAGCTTCCTCAACATGTATTTGTGCCATCTGTCTACATTTTGCTCTTTTGCTGATGCATATTCCAATTTGATGTGCAATTACCCTTAACACTGCTTTTTATAGCCCATTGTGATGACCTTAGTTCGATTTTCTGCAATGCAATTTTATGTACTGAAGTCAATTGGCTGCACTTAAAAAGAAGGTAAAAACAAAAACATATGGAATTCCGAAACATCTCTGAATGGTATCCAAATCAATCAACACAGCTCAATTCCGACGCAATGGGAAACAGAATATTTCATTCCACCTGAACAAATAGCTCTAAACAGGTCAATTTCACTATATAGTTTGAATTCAAAAGAAAATTAATAGACAGAACAGAATTCTCACCAATTGCACTGAGAAATAAGAAAAACAAAAAAACTGAATGAAGAATGATGAAAAAATAAACTATACTTACACAAAATCAATACTATCTTAAAAGACACCGCTCAATAGCAATGCAATGCATCACAAAATAATAAAGGTGACTGTCTACATTCAAAATGGAACAGACACTTGGAAGTATCATTAGTGACGGTACCATAACACTACCAAATCAAATTTGTGCAACATTTGCAATCATATGTTGACCGTTCCCTAAATTAGTTGACCTTGTGGGATGTTTTAATTAAGAAAGGTTGCTAAAAGATAGTTAAGATAAAAGTTATGGTAGTTAAGTCACATCCACACATTAAGAACCATCATCGTTAAAACCATCTTTTTTATATTCTACACTAAAAAAAAACGATATACAATAAATTCGTGGAACAATGATTTTTTATAATTTTCACAGCTCGCGTGCTTGATAAAAGTAGGATCGCCACAGTTATAATTTTCACAGCTCGCGTGCTTGATAAAAGCAGGATCGCCACAGTACTCCCCCCTCTAATAGTGCAGCAAGCACTAGAGTTAGAGGTAACGAGAGTTATATAAAGCGAACCCGTCGTCCAGATCTGGTCACATAAGGTAGTGGAGTAGAATTTGTAGGTGACACAGGACTCGATGGAGAAGAATCAGGTACTGGCTTTGTTGAAGTTGGAACTGCAACTGGTGGCGGTGAAATTATTGGTGCAGATGAGTGGTGAGAGTTCTCGAAAAAACGCAGGTTTTTAAGCGATCAATGTTGATTGTGGAATGTTTGCCGTTCTTTTCAATTGTGAACATTTTTTCAGTTCGTTTGAGTACGAGGTAAGGTCCATCATATGGCGTCTGTAATGGTTTTTTTAACAGCATTATGGCGCACGAACACATGAGAACAAGTCTTCAGATTTGGATGTACAAATACTTTCTTGCTGCCATGAGATGCAGTTGCCACAGGTTTAAGTTGGTCCATTACGGCTCGTAAATTTTTTAAGAACTCATGAGGGTCAACGTTAAGTGAAGGGGTTTCGAAAAATTCCGCTGGTAGTCTCAGAGTTGAACCATAAACTAGTTCGGCTGATGTGCACTGTAGATCTTCTTTTAATGCGGTTCGGAGTCCGAGCAAAACCAATGGAATTGATTCGGTCCATTTCGTGGGTGCATGACATCTGAGGCTTTGTTTCAGAGATCGGTGAAATCGTTCGACTATTCCATTGCTTTTAGGGTGGTATGGGGTCGTTTTGATCTTTTGGACACCTAAGAGTTTGGTAAGCAAAGAAAACAAATTGCTTTTCGAATTGTCGTCCTTGATCAGTCGTGATGATGGAAGGTAAAGCCGAAGCGTGAGATCCATTGAGTAATGAATGCACGCGCAACAGTTTCAGCAGAAATGTCGGAAATGGGAATTGCCTCAGGCCATCGTGTGAAACGATCTATACAGGTGAGTAGGTATTCGCAATTTTTTAAGGTGGCAGAGGTCCTACGAGATCTAAATGAACATGATCGAATCTTGCTGAGGGTAGTTGGAAAGATTTAAGAGGACTATAGGTGTGTCTAGCTACTTTAGATTTTTGGCAGTGTAGACATGAACAAGTAAAATTAGAAATGTCCTTTTGCATGGACGTCCAAAAGAATCTCTCTGAAATCAAACGTTTAGTGGCACGCACACCTGGATGTGAAATATTGTGTAAGACTAGAAAAACTTTCTTTCGGAAAATTTCTGGAATGTAAGGTCTGATTTTGTTTTGCTTGACGTCGCAGTAAAGTTTCGATGAATCGGGGTCGGTTGAGAGAGGTTTTAAAAAAAGTGACAGTTCATTCTTTCCTAAAATTGCCTGAAGTTCTTCATCAGACGCTTGTGCCTCCGCCATGGCAGAAAAGTCTATTTTTGGTAAGTGCACTTCATTAATGCGAGATAAGGTGTCAGCTACAACGTTTTTTGAGCCCGATACGTGCCTGATATCGGTGCTGAATTGTGCAATGAAATCCAGGTATCTCAGTTGTCTGGGAGAAGAAGAGTCAGATTTTTTGGTAAAAGCAAAAGTAAGAGGTCGATGATCTGTAAATATTATAAAATTTTGTCCTTCCAATAAGTGTCGAAAATGTTTGATGGTTGCATATATCGCCAAAAGTTCCCTATCATACGTACTGTATTTACGTTCTGAGGGTGTAAGTTTTCGGGAATAAAAAGCTAGAGGTTGCTGACCATTAGATGTAGTTGTATGGAGGACAGATCCTATGGCTGAATCCGAAGCATCAACCATGATAGACAACTGCTGATTAGGTGAGTGAAAATTCAAAGTAGCTGCATTCGCAATATCAGCTTTGCATTTTTCGAAAGCTTCTGTAGTGAGGTCGGTCCAAAGAACAGGTCGTTTATCATTCTTTTTGGAATTTTTTAAAAGTTCATGTAGGCTAGCTTGAGTCTGAGCGGTATTAGGTAAAAAACGACGGTAAAAATTAAGCATTGCTAAGAAACGCTTTAGTTCAGAAATATTTTGAGGTTTGGGAAAGTCAGAAATTGCTTGAACTTTTTCGGGTAAAGGTTTCACTCCTTCAGATGTAATTAGACAACCCAGAAACTTTACCGATTTCTTCCCAAGGACGCATTTTGAAGGGTTAAGTTTTAATCCGTGTTGAGACAATCTTTCAAATACCTGTTTCAAATGTGGTTTGTGCTGTTCTACGTTATTTGATGCAATCAGTATGTCGTCAAAATAAGGAATGCAGAAATCTAAATTTGACAAAACTTGATGTATGTAACGTTGAAAGGTTTGTCCGGCATTTCTTAAACCGAAGGGCATATATACATATTCAAAAAGACCAAACGGGGTTGTGATTGCTGTTTTTGGAATGTCCTGGGAATTAACAGGAATTTGATAAGCTCTAATCAAATCCAGGGTGGAAAAAATGGTTTTATTGAAAAACATTTGAGTGCAGTCTTGAATGTGAGGTACTGGGTATCTGTCAGGAACGGTAATTGAATTCAAACGGCGGTAGTCGCCACACGGTCTCCATTCTCCATTAGACTTTTTCACCATGTGTAGAGGACTTGCCCATGGGCTGCTAGATGGACGGATAATACCTTGAGACATTAAAAATTCATATTCTTGACGTGCTATTTTTAGCAACTCTGGAGATAAGCGACGAGGTTTTGAAAATACTGGTTGACCAGTCGTTTCAATAAAGTGATGTATTTTAGTTGGTACTTTATTTTTTGTTGGTTGAGATGGATTGGTGAGGTCTTGGAATTGCGACAAAATGTTATAGAATTCTGAATCACCAAGCAAAATGGATATACCAGAAGTTAATGAATCTCTGTTTGTATATTTTCCTTGAGTGGTTAATTTAGTTATGCCATCAATCAAACAACCACTTTTAACATCAACCAAAAGATTATAGTGTTTTAAAAAATCAAGACCTATAATTGGTTGGTTCACATTTGCAATTATGAAGGACCAAGTAAAATTTCGCCGTAAATTTAAGTCTAGCGTTAGGCGTTTTTTACCAAAAGTAGCTATTTTTGTACCATTGGCAGCTAAGAGAAGTAATTCATTTGAGGAATCAGCTTTAGGAGCAAAATGTTTTGGTAAAACTGATACGTCCGCGCCTGTATCCACTAAAAATTTCAATTTACAAACTTTATCGGCCAACATAATTCTATTAATTTGGCGATCGTGACCAAGGCCCGTGGACGATCGCCGATTTAGTTTTCCGGATTCTTGAAAGAGCAAGGCAAATTACATTTTTTTGCTTTTGTGCCAAAATTCGTATGATAAAAACAAATGCCATTTGCAGGTTCTTTATATTTTTGAAAGCGTCTGTTTTTAAAGGGTCGATTTCTATTTCTGCTTTGAGATCGTGATTGGCGCATTGTTGTAGTAAGCTCGCCAACTAAAGTCGTCAATTGGGCGACTTGTTTTTCAAGTTGAGCTACTCGATAATCCGAAGTTTGAGGTGTAACGGAATTAATGCTTGAATAGTTAGCCAAATCATTTATTTTATCTGCAACTGATGCTAAACCAGCTAAATCTTCTTTCAAAGCAGTTAGGATGGTTTGTGTGTTGTTTGGTAGTCTTCCTAGCCAAAGAGATCTTAAGAGTGGCTCGCCAACAGTATCACCAGCCAATGCTTTCATACGTGCTAATAACTGAGATGGTCGTTGGTCGCCAAGTTCGAGACCTTGTAGCAGTGTACGTATTTTTGAAGCTTCACTTTCAGAATGTAATTCAATGAAACGGTTTTTTAATGTTGAATATTTATCAGCATCAGGAGATTTTAATATTATATCGCATACACAATTCAAAATATCAGAATCAATTGCAGAAATAACATGATTAAATTTTGTATCATCAGCTGTAATTCCAGCCAAGGCAAATTGCGCCTCAAGTTGAACAAACCATAATGCAGGATTAGCTTTCCAAAAAGGTGGTAGTTTGACGCCAACACGGGAAACTGTTGTGTCATTAATGGCGGAATTCAGATTTTCTCCTTGCATGTTTTAGCCAAGCAATTAATATCACGGTGTATATATAATTGTACAAATTAATTTGAAATATGAAAATACAAATAAAATACTAGTACTCAAAGTAAAGTATATAAAAATACAATTACAAAATATATAACATAAGCTCCGATAGAAATTATATCTAGTCTGTTAACTTCTTACTTCAAAAGTGGAAATGTTATCCGTAAGGTTGCCTTTTTTCCTAGGTTCAGCCAGGGTCACCAATTGTGGGGATGTTTTAATTAAGAAAGGTTGCTAAAAGATAGTTAAGATAAAAGTTATGGTAGTTAAGTCACATCCACACATTAAGAACCATCATCGTTAAAACCATCTTTTTTATATTCTACACTAAAAAAAAACGATATACAATAAATTCGTGGAACAATGATTTTTTATAATTTTCACAGCTCGCGTGCTTGATAAAAGTAGGATCGTCACAGTTATAATTTTCACAGCTCGCGTGCTTGATAAAAGCAGGATCGCCACAACCTGCTCTTCAACCAAGTTAGGGAAGAAATATATAAATTACACATGGTTAAAGATATTTTGCATTGAATACGAAAGTAAAAATTCAAATAAGAACATGGATTTCACTTCATAAATCTTCGACAAGCGTTAATAATAATAGTTGAAGATTTTTAAAATTTCCAATCATTATCAACAAGTTCAGGGCATATCTTTAAAATTGAGTGGCTTAGATCTAATATGGATTTCTTTTCACATGGAAAATTATTTGTTTTCTAGAATAGGCAGACTAAACAATCATTTCTATATCTGTACAGACAATGAAGCACATAAAACATTGTCTACCCAAAAGCATTGTGAAATTAACCCTTTGCCCTCACGGACTATGAAGCAGAACAATTTCATCAAATTCTGGTATATATTATTTGTATATGATAGTTTTTTTATTCAAATTAATACAGTAATTTTTTATCCATTTAAGACTACCCCTCATTTATATGTTTTTGACTTTTTATAAACTGCATGAACTTATTTATGTATTTTGAAATTATTTGATACTTATATATTATCACAGCCTGTTGGCGACATTATATGAAACGAAGCACCTGGTTGCCAATTCGGCACATACAACATATAGGAAACACGAGTTGTCAACTTGGCGAGTTAATAACAGAATGGTCGATTATTACGATAATACGCAAATACCATTATTTCTTATATATATATTAATGATTCACATTTAGTTTTGCTCATGCTTCTTTTTTTATTTGTTTCTGATTTTCATGTTTTTGTTGAAAATTCTTATTTATAGATACTTTCTTTGGCCTTCATGTATTATCGCAACCTATTGGCAACATTATGTGAAATGAAGCACCTGGTGCCAATTAAAAACATACGACACATAGGATATTGGGGATGCCAACTTGGCGAGTTTATAATAGGAATAGCGATTGCTGCAATAATACATAAATACCCTTTCTTTTATTTGTTTGAATTTTTGTGTAATATTATTTACTTTTGTAACCCTTGTGGCATACTTTGTGATACATCAGTCTTCTTAACCTGACTGAGGGACAGCAACATGTGGTACAGCTACTTAGAGAAAAAACTTAATCTTAAAATTATCAAAAATAAAATAAGGCTCACTAATTTGATTAAATGAATATAAATAGTTTCATACAAACACAAAATATGTATCAAAAATCTTTATTTCGTATTTCAGAGAAACACCAAATAAAATTTTAAAAAATTGTCAAAAACAGATAAAAAAAAAACGGTTTGAGTCTTAGCACGACCCACTTATGTCGCCAAATTAAGACATCACAAAGTGCAAAAAAAGATTTTGGCGAGGTCCTTTCATTTGCGGTGCATGATCGGCAAAAAAAGAAAAAACACCTAAGTACAAAAATATTTTTTTAAAAAAATTATGCATTTAGTTAAAAAAGAATGATTGGAGAGAAAGATAAAATAGGCGCTTCTAATATTCACACATAATATTAATTTCATTCTATCTAAAGCAGATAAAGAAACAGAAATACAATACGAACGTTAATTGCAGTAAGAAGAACTGAACTACCCTTATCAGTGCGAAGTTTTGATTTGTAAAAATAATTTTTAATGGATAATATTACTAAAGAAATAAACACTGCGTGAAATTACTGAAAAAGTAAGTTGTAATTTGTAAGCAGTTCAGTTCAGTTCAGGTTTTGTGGGATATAGAGCTACAAAGGCTATTATCCCCATTTGTAAGCAAAATCACGCGATATTACTATCCGAATGTTGCCAAAACTACAAAACAAAATTTTAGTTCTTAAAAGATAATCATTAAAAAATGATTTATTCGAAAAATAATCGTAATTAAGTATCAAGGAACAAAAAAATATCTAAATATTTCAATCGATAATCATAATTATAAAAAAAAATATCTAATAATCCCGAAAAAACTGTGTGTAAAATATAAATTTCCGCATTCAAAGAGAAACATGACATCATATGACGTCATACCAAAAACACTTAAAAATTAAATTTCAATAAATTTAGAGGGAATTACGAAACAAGTACATAAACACCCTTCCGGATTTAAGTTCAACGTTGTGTCAAAATTTCAGAGGAAATTCTCTAGCAGTTTCGGAGAATAGTGACTTTGAACAAAAACACATTACATTTTTATTTGTATAGATATGCATGTATATACATATCTATGTAAATGAAATAAACTTTGATGAACTTAATTATGTGATACATGGTTTTTTTTTTTTTTTTTTGGTTTTTTTTTTGCAATATCTTTTAACACGAAAAAATATTTCAATCCTTTCAGTTTCTTGCTAAGCGATATTCACTGTATATAAATTTTATACATTTATAGCCTTTAATAAATCTGGAAATTATTGCTTTCCTCTCTTTACAATAAATCAGGTTTGACCGGGTTTTTAAACTTAAATTTTAGTTATTTAATCTTTTGCAATGTTCTGCTCCAATCTAGAAATTTTAGACGTCTGCTAACTTTTAGACATGATTCTCGTTTTCCTTCTATATTTTTTTTTCTATAGAATTTTATGCATTTGATCTGTATTGGCCTGAGTTTTTGTTACATTTTGCGTAACTGAATATTTCTTGAATTTTTCGAATAAAGGCCTTATCACACGCACACGTTTGGAACAATTTCGGTCATATTCGTGCAATTTTTATTCCGTTGCTATAGCAACGACTTTCGAACAACTTTTTGCCAGTGAGCTGAAAGAGTGGTCCAAATAAAAGTTGCTTGAAATCCAGCTATGAGGTTCTTCGGCGCCATACGTCATAAACAAAATGGTGGCAACGATGATAGCTGTGCATCAAACGCCAGATATGGCGTATAATATATATTAATGGTGTACAATATTTTAGTGGCGTATAATACTTTAAATAGAATGATGCTCCATTTCTGTTAAGCCCATCAAACAAGCGCGAGTGAAATAAAAGAAATAATATTGGATGGTCGTTTTCGAAGCAGAAAAATCGGCGAGTTATGTTTCAATGTGGAGAAAGAGCGCGGCTGACGTCAGAGCAAGTCTTTTTGTTTACGGCAATCCTTCACCCTCAGATTCTGTGAAAAGTTGGGCAAAAAGTTGCACGAAACATGTACGTGTGATAAAGGCTTCAAATTGAGAAAAAAGATAACTTATTCTACGCACATTCTACAAGAATTATTTGCTGCAGGGAAAGAAAATAAGAATATATCAGACTCATTTCTAGAAAATTCAACGACCTGAGATAAGAATATTGAAGTAAACTCTATCAGCTGTTTATCTGATATACAATACATCTGATAAGGACTCAGAGGAATTTTTCGAATATGAAACTTTTATGTGTTGGGAAGATGAAAAAAAATGACATATAAAACTGATAATATTAAGAGCACAGAAATAGAAATTGTTAAATGTTTATTCTCGCATTATAATATTTGCAGAAAATACACGAGATGAAATTGTCTCCCTTTTAAAAATAAAAGAGATAAATATAGTTTCCAAAATTTGGAATAGAAAAACCAAGAAATATAAACGCATACAAAGCAAAATATTGGTACAGTAGAACGTCGTTTATCGAATCAATTGGGACGGACACCATTCGGATACGCGATTTTTCGAATAACCGAAAACCGAATGCGATCCATGCATTATAGGATCCTGGACACTATACAAATATTGAAAATCATCACATGCGGAAACGTGCTTGAAGAAAAAGCAAAAAAGTGCAAAAATGTCGCAATTTTCCCTTACTGAGGAAAATAATCACTTATGTACATTTCACTGTACCAAGTACACCTTCGTGTTTTTGTGCAAGGTCTCTGATTCTCTTGAGCAGCAAGTAATTGAGTAGGACAGCACTCTGATGGTTGTTCGTTACGCTCCATAGCTATCTCTAACGCAGAAAAACGTCAGCATTTGATGGACCCTCGCTACTTTCCTTGTTGGTTGTCCTCGTCTTCATCCTTTTCATCGTCGACAAGGGTCGGATTCTTCTTGCACGGAAGTCACTATTTCATGATTATTTAGCATTGAGAACCCCAGTCTTCTGCATCGCATTCCTTCCA
>BMAO01030801.1:0-18691 GCA_019973975.1 Trichonephila clavata
TTCAGTTTTCAGTTTTTTGGTGCATAATTTGTTTTTGCTTATAAAAAAAAAATATTACCCATGCAAAGACAACAACAGATCAATTTCCTACTTGGAGTGATGGGTTGTTTCATAAGTTCCTTATGAATGTGCATACATTTATAGTTGATAAAAATTAACTCAAGTCACATTTAACCACAGTGTTTTAATTTTCTTGTCGAAGTTTGAAAAGAAACGGAATGATCAACAACTTGAGTGTTTCCTCTACGCATAGTAGGTAATTGTAGAAAAAAAATCACGATATATTTTCAAATATATATATATATATTTTAAATATATGTGATTTTATATTATTATTTTTTATATGATTTTTATATATGATTCTATATATATATATATATATATATATTCACAAAAATGAAATTAAACAGATACAAACATAAATTTTATGAGTAAAAATTCAATTTAAAGAAAAATTTATAAATGGTATTAATCTGTAAACATTCTTTCATCTAAAACACCGTTAAAATTAATTTAATTATTATTTAAAATCGAATATGCGCAATTGTGCCTCGAATTTGAAAACCAAACTTATTAAGTGAGTCGTATGAAATACATGTTGACTAGCTTATTTCTGTGTTTAAATGTGTTATGTATTTCACCATGTCAAACAAGTTTAAGGACAGATACTGAACTTCTTAGCAAATCCCAGGCTTACTGAATTAAGCGCATTATTAAGGCTAATTTATTCACTTGACACAGACTTACGTTTTACAGATAAATCGAAAGCCATTCATCAAATTCTATGCGGTTTGCTTGAAAGAGTTCGTATAAACTAAAGCTTTGATGCACATATTGTTGCCACATTCAGCTGTAAAATTTAAATTATTTCGGTTAAATGCTGAATTTAATTTGATTTATTCATTACTTTTAATACTTGAGCTTCATATAATTGTAATTTAAATGTAGTATTAAATCAATTCCGCAACTATTAACATGATTCAGTAATTTTTATTGGCAAAGCAAAATAAAAATCAATTAGGATTTAAAGCAAATATTATTAAAAATATTTTTATACCAGCTTAATTAAGTAATAATGCCAATTAGTTTTTCCTTTAAGAATTCCTTTTGTGCTTTATTTTTTCTGCTCGACATTTTGTAACTTTTTTTAAAAAACCACAATGCATAGCTATTTTTAAATTTTTATTAAAAATTATTATTTGTGTGTGTGTAATAACCAAAATTGATATCTACTCATAATCAGAATTCATTTAATTATCACATCTAATTCATAAATCCTAACACCCTATTTTGTGAAACGCGTCTGAATTTATCTTTTTCTAAAGTATTAATAACATGCTGATTTCTTACTGATTCTTTAGACTTTGGATATCTGATTGATTTATTGAGGATTCCAAGATGTATAAGATCATTAATGGTTTTCATGCACCGCAGTAATATAGATTAATATTCCTTAAACAATTATTTCATTCAATAAATAAATAGATATCCCCTTCGCCTAGACACGTATCTTTATTTCTTATGATGCGTTTTTTCCTATATATAAAAGCTTGATTTTGAATAATTCTCTGTTTTTATTTTTGGCACTGTACGAGAAGCATGCTCGAATAAATGACATAATCACGAATAACCCTTTTTAATTTTTCGCCTACGACCACTTAATCACCTCTAATATCAAAATCTAAAATTTCGATTGCAAATAAATTTTGTATATATATATACACTCATTGCGATAAAAATTTGTGCCCCAAAAAATAATTGTGAGATCGTAACGGAACTTGGCATGAAGGTATATGTCTGTTAGATACGCAAATGATTAAAATTGTAACGTGACTGCGTATTGCTTAATGCCACTAGAGGGCGTTGGAAGTTATCCTTGGAGTATAAAACAGTTATTCAGAGCTTGTTTGAGTGTACTTAATATTTTGCAAAGAAAACTCTGAGGTAGACATGCCATTACGCCTCAATCGAAGACAATATGATCAGCTGTCAGAGCTCGAGAGGGAAAAATGATCGAAATGATGGAAGCTGGGTTGTTAGCTCGGTGAGTAGCTCTTCTAGTAGACCTTTCTAATTTGACTGTGTTGAGACCAGTAGACAGAAGAAACGTCATTTACAGGGTGACCAGGTTCTGGATGCCCTCGATAAAGCAATCATTGAGAAGACCGTCACATCATACGACACGCACGTGCAGAGACATCTGCCTCATTGGTCTTTGTCCAGACACAGGCAGTACCTTCACTAAGGGTGTTCCGAAAGCATTACAATGTGCCTGACAGAAGACATCTGGTATCACGGCGCCCATTACGTCTGCCAATGGCACTCATCCACCGATACCTCCTTTTGGAGTGGTGTCACACAAGACGGGTTGTACTGTAAAGAAATGGAACCAGGTAGTCTTGATTGATGAATCTGGATTTAATTTGAGCAGTGATGTCTACATGTTCGTGCATGGAGGTCCCGTGGTGAACGCTTCAATACTGCCTTTACAGCGATACACAGCTAACACAGCTGATGTGATGGTATGGGGTGCCATTGCTTACGTTACACGGTCACGCCTAATTTTGATCCATGGTACAATGTCATCCAAGCGGAACGTCCTTGACATCCAAATTTTTTTAACAATGAGTGTACGTATCCACCCACACACCCACACACATACACACATATATATATATATATATACAGTGGTTGACAAAAGTGTGGACACTTTTTTTAAAAAATTGTTCTGCTTTTTTAGTCTGTATGCTTATAGAAAATGTGGCAATGTTGCATTGCTAAAAATGCAGAAAGTATTTTATATCATTTTAAATTAAATTTAACTCTCAATTCAATAAAAAAACAAAATGTAAATATTTGCAATGCTAAAAGCTAAGCTGAAAAAACTATTGATATACAATAGATACTAATGGTAGCAGTGAGCTAACTGTGCAAAGGGGGTGCATTTATTTTTTATTACAGCTTCACATCGATCTTTGAATGAGCTGAAAATAGTTTTAAGCTCTTCCTTGATTTTTACATGATGCCAGGAAACAAATATATCCTCAATTAGTTCATGTTAAATGAATGCGAGAAAATACATTGGCCCCATTCTAGAAGCCAAACTCCTACCTTCCATCAGGGATCTATTTACCAAGAATGCTTCTTTTATTTTTAGTAAGATTTAGCTCCTTAAAACACAAAAAAAATAATAGAAATACAGGTATCGTTCTAATATCATTGAGTTGTTGTCTGGACCTCAATCCGACCAAACGCTTGTGGCAACGTTTGAATCCTCTTGCCTGATGAGGTACCTATGAAATAGAAAGAAACATATTGAGAATGTAATTGTTTCCTAGCATCATGTAAAAATAAAAGAAGAGCTTATAACTATTTTCAGCGCAATGAAACATAGATGTGAAGCTGTAATAAAAAATAAAGGCTACCTCACTGATCACTGCTAACTCACTGCTATCATCAATGTGTCTAATGAATATCGATAGTTATTGCAGTATAACTATTTTTTTGCCTTGCAAATATTTCAATTTAGTATTAAATTATTGTTAAAATTATACAAACAATTTTGCATTTTATGCAACGTAACATGTTCTATAAGCATACAAATTGGGAAATTTTTTAAAATGTCCACAATATATATATTATAAATATGTGTGTGTGTGTGTATGCGTGCGTGTGTGTGTGTGTGGATAAGGTCAGTGGCTTAGTGGTAGTGCATTGAACTTCCCCGCTACAGGTATGGGGATTCTAATCACTGTTTGGGCCAAGTGGACTCGGTCCTTCATTTCTTCAGTGGGTCGATAAATGAGTACCAAGCGTATTTGGGAAGTAAACACTGCGTTTTTCACGTCACACTGATCAACTGATCACTTCAGTGCCCAAAGTCAGTAAAACTAAGCTGGGTACATTGGTCTTTAACCACATGCGCTGTTACACCACTGAGTTTGTATATGCACTCATAGAAAAAAATTAGCGTAACAAGAAGGAGTCGTCAAAATGAAACGAAATTTCACATAGGTAATAACTACTTTGATGCAAGTAAATTATTAGAAAATCAAAGAAAAAGGATAATATATTTCAGAGAAAAAGGCAAAAGAACGGAGAATTTAATATTCTGTTGAATCCCTCTGGCCCGAATGCACGATGTGTTACGATCGAGCATTGAGTCATACAAGTTCTGCATGATGTATTGACATTTCGCTCCATATTTGATTATCCTTGTCTCTAGTTCGTTCAAACCCGTGGAATGCCTAACTCGCTGTCCCAAATGATCCCAGATATGCTCGATTGAGACAAATCTGGGGATCGGGAAGGCAAAGGAATTGTAGTAACAGCGCGGACACAGACTTGTGACATCCTTGCCATGTGAGGTCGAGCATTGTCCTGTTGAAAAATGGCTCCTGGGAGCCGTTGCATGAGTGACAATACATGTGGTTGCAGGATGTCATAGACATAGCACTGGGCTGTCATGGTGCCACGGATCAATACTAAGGGGGACCATGTATTGTAAGCAATGGCACCGTATACCATCACATCAGCTGTGGGAGCGGTGAGTCGTTGTAAAGCAAAGACAGGATTGGGGAGTTCACAACGGGGTTTCCACACACGGACACGATTGTCACCACTGCCGAGATTGAATCTGAATTCGTCACTAAAGGCGACCTGGTTCCTTTCCGCTTCAGTCCAGTTTCCTCATGCACGGCACCACTCTAAACGGAGGCGTCGATGGGTGGGCGTCAAGGGCAGCACACGTAATGGGTGCCACCATCCCAAAAGTCCTTCAGCCAGGCGCCTTCCTATGGCTCGAGAAGACACAAGGGCCCCTAGTGAAGGTGCTGCCTGTGCCTGGATGGCGGCCGATGAGGAAGTTGGCTGTACGCGTGCATTTCTTACGATGTGGCAGTCTTCTCGATGACTGTTCTGTCGAGGGCGTCCTGAGCCAGGTCTTCGTGTAAATGACATTTCTCGGATCCACTGGTCCCAACACATCCTCACAACACAATCAGAGCGGCCTAATTGACGAGCTACTCGCCTAGCTGACCACCCAGCTTTCATCATGCCGATGATTCTCTCTCTCTCAAACTGTGATAGCTGCTCATATTGTCTTCGAAAACGGCGTAATGGCACGTCAACCTTAACCTTCCCTTTGTAAATGATTCAGCACACTTAAAGAAGCTTTGATTGCCTGTTTTATACACGGAGAATGACGTTAAACGCCCTCTACCAGCTATACGTAATGCAGAATCCCGCTGCATTTCTAATCATTTGCATATCTCCCCGACATGTGCATTCATGCCATGTTTCTTTACGATCCCGCATTTATTTCTTGGTGGGCTAATTTTTTTGTCCATGAGTGTAGCTATATATTGTGCATTTGGAGAATATATGTAAATTCTAAATATGATTTATGCTCCTTATTTCTGTCAAAAATCTACAAACACGTGAAGTAAAAAAAGATCCATGTGAAGAAATATTGTCCAGTTTAGTCCTTCCTAAAATGTACAGCGTAATACTTTATCAGAAGACATAATGTTGCATCTACACATTGGGATAATTTGTCAATTTATGTCCATAGGATAAATGTACATGTGTGTTAATGATCCTAAACATTTAATATTGTAATGTGCACCAGATCCTCCAAACACATGAGTATTTAGTAGTAGGGATTTCTGTAAAATGCTGATTGCCTGCATATATACCAAAAATTTATAATTGATTTGAATCAGACAATCAAACTTAAGGTTGAATAAAATCCTCTTGTCATAAAATTATCAATCTATAGTTTATGGCACTCAAATTTCATCATGTTTAAAAGGCAAGAAGAGGAAAAATTATTGGAACGCAATAAAATGTTTTTTTTTAAATTTATGTCACGTATATATTTCTTTTTTTTTTACTTTTCCCTTTTTTTCTGAATCTTCCTCTAACTTCGAATTTATGTTCTACAGGTAATACCGACGACCTTTAAGAAAGATAAATAATTTAAAATTGCAAACGATAATTTTAATCACGCATATGCATATTTAACTCTAATTTTATAAAATTATATAATATAAGCTCAAAAAAATTATAATGATTTTATATAAACAACACACAAACTCTTATTTCTGACTTACAAGCTACATTTGATATGAAATCAGTAGAACAAAACAACTAAAAATATTAAGTTTTGTATTTAAAATACATTATTTATATACCAAGCAAAAACCATATGATTACTTTAAAATAATAATTATAATACTTGCTGTTTTAACTAATTCCTTGCAGATTATTTATTACAATCTTTCTCGAATCAAACCTTAAGAATATGATAGAATAGGACATGTTTCTTTTATTTTCCTATAGTTAGTAAATACATTATACAATTATATTCCATGTGAAGCTATTTGTATCAATGACCATGTTAAAGAGAAATATTTATAACGAGAACCTTGTCCTTTGTGGTGTTCATTTCATTGATTATCATTATCATGCTAGGCTGTACGGAAGGGTGATTGTCCAAAGTCAGATGATGAAACAGAACAGAGTTTCGTGTTTCGCTAACTTTTGTTGGTCAGAGATTATAGTCTTTGCTAATAGCACAGATACTATTATTGGACGTTGTCAGTTCAAAGCTTGTTGGCTAATGACGTACTTAGCCTTCATTAGTGATAGCGGAAGGAACGAAGTATCTTTTGTTAGCAAAACAGCTTAAAGGATGAAGTTAGTCAAAGTTTGAGAATCAATCGCCAGAATTGCTCGAGTAGGACAACTAGTAATTATGTCAAAGGCACAGTAAAATTAATCGAAAACATCAGAAACAGTTGCTTAAAAGAACACTTTTTCAGTTAAAAAAAAGTTTTATCTATTTTAATATATAATCTTAAATTGTCATAAAAATAATTCATTTTCTACTCAAGTAGTTTACCTAAAATTCTATAGAAACTTTGTCAGTGATTTAACAGTATTGTTAAATACTGTGACAGTTCAATATTTCTGTATATATCTTTGCAAAATATGTAGACAATTGTTTGTGAAAGCTATATTTTTTTGCATTTAATGACTTTGTTAATGTTTAATTTCCATGCATTTTTCAAATGAATTCCGATTATTTGTTTCTAAATAATATTTTAGAGAACATCCTTATGTATTAATTAAAAATACTTCTTATCATTTATCCTTACTTGTATATTTTAATTATAACTGTGAATCTAAAATATAAGAATGACTTGTGAATAACTGATTTAATAAAAGTTATAATGCTATTGCAGTAAACATTTCGAGATCAATTCTCTTTCTCTACGATAAAAACTTTATATTCCATCTGAATTCTCTCCAGGTTTCCTTTACTCACATTTTAACGATATGTGTAAGTCAAAACTTTAAAACTTATTTTCTCACAATTCAAAGCACTTATTTGAGCTGCAATATTCTTGTTTTGGATGACAATTTGAGATGATTAATTATAATTAAAAAATAATTGATTAAAACTAAGTATTTAAAGAATTAGAGGTACATTTATGTTGGCATCATTTTGGCGACCAAATTCAACAAATTGGCGACTATGTTGGAGAGACTTCAATCAAAATTTAAATGCTTTTCTCTCTCATTTTAAAACGCTCAGATGAGCTGAAATAAATTGTTTTGAATGAATATAGAAGAATTAAATCAAGATTGATAAAAATAAAATGATAAAAACATTGTTTCAAGAATTAAATTTTACTCATAATTCCAAATGTTTACAGTATGAAAAAGTTGAATATACTGAAAATAAAATTATTAAAACTAATTATTGAATGAATTCATTTTGACTCAATGTTCCCTTTCACTTTTAAAATTTAGAGTATTAAAAAATTATATTAGCAAAGTATAAACTTTGAAAAAGAACCAATTTTTCAAAAGATGGTTTTTCACCGCTGTTGTTGTAATAAATACATTGTTCATTCTTTATCTTAATTATATGTTAAAATACAGTTTATTAAATTACCCTAAAATGTATTTTCAAAATATTTCTTAATAGATACTTTTTCATTTAAAAAAAATTAATGTGTAAGATAAAAATTAATATGGTGAAAAGAAAAAAAAACCAATTGAATTTAAATTTTACTGAGAGCTAAAACGTTGGCTTAGTACCACAAAAACATGAAGGAATTTTGAAGTGTGTGCTTTATTTATACTTATTTTCATATATTTGTTTCATAGATTTTTGTTTGTTCATCTATTCTTCCCAAACTTATTGCTGTAGACATTCATTTTGATCAAAAGTGCTTAAATTAATTGCTATTGCCATAATTAATCCGTAAGAGGATTAAAATAACACTAAGAATAGAAATAAGTACTAATGATAAATACAATGTAGATAATTCGAATGGAAAAAGAAGCAAACGTAACCGCAAACGATATTTGATAGAGATATTTTAAACTTTAATTAATTTTTAAGGATATCCTTTACTGGTGAGATTAATAAAATTGTCAAAAAAAAATAAACACATTAAAAATTTTAAGGGAAATTAAAACTCTTTATTATCTCAATAATGAATATGATGTGCAATTGTTGAGTTAATTATGCATGCTGTTTGTAATTATTAATTGGCGTATACATTACCTGGAAAAATATTGGAATTATTTGGTATTTTCTTAAACCAAGTTAACTTTAGTTTCTTAGATTATATATGAATACACTATAAGAGAGATATATCATTTTAAACCTGATAAACTATATTTAGCATAACCTTTCTAAAAGCATTTGCAAGTAAGCCTAACAAAAAATTGTGATGTAGATATTTAAGTTTAAAATTTTTTATTTCTCAGATCCTTGGGCTTCCAAAAAAAGACGATAAGAGAGGCTATTTTTAATGAAAATTGTTGGTAGTAAAATAAATTACATAAGTTATCCTACATAAATATTTTATTTGCCTTAAATATTTTGTAAGAAATGTGTCGGGAAATATTGCGCCTTCTATAAATCACACACTTTTAAATTGAAATTTTGCTCACGAACTATAGGCTATATATAAAAAAATCTAAATCTATTTAATGTAGTTTAAACAAATTATATGAAATAGATTCAATTTTTCTGGTGATCTCTTAAATATTTGAAAACTTTTACGAATCACATTCGCGATTATTTTAAAGCGTAAGATTTTTCAAAGGAAAATAAGGTATTTAAAATGTTATTATTGTCGCTATTAAGGAACGAAAGCAATTTTTTTTAAATATTTCAAAAAACTGGTTTAGATTTAAGTAATAAATATTGTTTATCTATTTGTTTTCTCCAAACACAGCATTATTCTCAAAGAGTTTAATTGTGGACATTTTATTTAAAAATAGTTTTACATTCTAAAGCATCATATGGTCTATTACCAATCTCTCTCGACTTTGTAATTTTGAACTATAAGCAAGTGAAAAAAAATGATACTAGTGTTACGTCCCACTTTCCCAACTTCCACAAAAAGCCAACGAGAGGATTTTAAGCCATGGCAGATTTAACGACCATCAGACCTTCCATATGGCGAGTCTTCAGAGATACCAGGTCTCTAAATTACGACTCATATACCATGGTTTTAGGGACCATGACCATTCATCCATCGTGGCTACATTTGTGATCAGTAATGGTAATGTATACCTGAAAAAATAAGACAGAGAGAGAGGGTTGCGGATTCAATGAAGTGTTGATACTGGTGTAACAAATCAGCAATTCTATCTGAATTTATTCCATATTGACCATAGTATTATGTTGCAATCATAATTTTTTTTATTTATTTGGAAGCTTAAGGAAATTCATGAAAATATATTTTACAATAGAATTTGACAGTCTGAATTTTAAGTTGCAGATTTGTAATGCTCCATGTATGACTGTGTACTCAAGAAACTTAACACTAGAACGTCCGGGATTTCGATTACCTTTAAACGTGCAACTGTGTCATTTCGACACCGCAGTATAAAATGTATAAAATAATTGTTTCCTTTAAATAATAGCATGGCTACTCTTCACTAATGTTTAGTTTTAAAACTTTTTTAATATTAGTTCATGTAATTATAATATATTATGACCCTTTATATCATAAAAACTGACTTTGACCTTATATTTCGCTAAAATTGCTGGACAACTGCTTTGTCGCTAGGCATTTAAATCGCAAATCTACAAGGAACTTTACTATTATGCAGTATGCAATCTACACTAACCCTGGCGACAAATATTTTATGATTTACTGTAATATTATCAATTACATTCGACTTTCTTCAGATTCTTTGCAGTCACTTTTAATCAATCTTATATCTACATTGGTATCTAAATTAGATTAAGATAGCTAACCACCATCCGGTTTATTCTCAGAAATCTATCGCAAAAAATAGAAATTTCATCAGCTCTTAGACCATTTCTACGAGTAATCGTTTCAAGTTTTATGCTACAAATTAAGTTCGAAAATCGATCGAAATTTTTTTTATGAGTGAATTAGCAAATACTATGTAATGAAACACTTTGTCACAACAGATTTAGTATAGATTCATTTCTACTGTTAACCCAATAACACTGCATTCAAAGTCAAATAAATGTGCGATAAGACATTGGAAATTTTTTTACCAATAGTATTTATTTAGTGAACTATATTTTGTTTAAAGCAGCTATTTATAACGATAAATTGTCTCGTTTTCGGAATGACACCAGTGAACGTTCTAGGTATATGTAGTTGTAAAATAACTCCTAATTAACCTAGAGCCCCAAAACTTTTTCTGTGTAATCACCTGGGGAAATGATTAAAAGTCACGAAAAGTTTTCCAATTCCCTGCAAAAATGCTGAAAGGAGAACAAAGTAAGCAAGCTCCGGTGTCGAATTGGCAACGATGGACGTTCTAGTGTTAAACCCCCTTATTTATGGTATTTCCAGTGATGAACATATGCGCTGTGTAATAAATTCAATCTAGCTGATAAAATGATTAATGATCTCTGCGAGAAAAATTTGGGGTAACCACAACAGACGAAATTTTTAACGACTTTCAAGTGATGGGATGACACACGTAACTCTCCAAACTTCCACACCCTACGAACTTAATGTGTTTGAACTTTGATCGAATCAACGTGCATGGGCCTTATACATGGCGGATCTTTAGTGACATCGGTACTTGAGCTGTCAAAATAAACCACTCCTTTCACTGTTTGCAGACACCGTAGATCACGAAGAAATCTAATGAAATAATCTGTTCGTCCACTTAGAAATTAAACAATTTAATTGTTATTAATTTAATATGACAAATATAAAGAAATAGTCCAAATGTTAAATTGATTCTTAATTGTATATATAAAACTCTTAAAATAAAGGCATTCAAAATTTCTAAATCAAACATTATTTTAAAATTTATAGCTATTATATAGATGAATTTTCCATAACTAGACGGGGAGTTAAACAAGAAAAAATCACACAATAAACAAACAAATAATATTACAAAAAAAACTAGACAATTTAAGACACATAATTGTTTTTAATGCATCAGGTAAATTTGCAATAAAATAAGTCTGAAATAGACAATTATCAGAGATGAAAGAAGGAAATGTCATCAATAATGCATGAAGTTCGTTACAATTAATCTCCTAATGTCACGTTCATCCTACAAACATTAGTGCATAAAAATGCAGATCAGACATTTTTAGGTATAAACACCAAAACAAAATTTTAGCTGTAAAATAATTATTTTTGAGAAGATCTATTTTAATCAAGGGCAAAAACAATGATCACTTGGATATTGCAGCAAACGATTCATAGAGTAAAATTAATATTGCATTACAAGTGTATGATCATAAATATCAAAATAATTTTAAAGAACAAAAACTATAAGGGTAACCCCTGCCCGCTTAATGGCGAAACTACCACCACTGTACAAATTATACAACTTTTCATATCCATTGCTTAAATTATAAAACAGTAGTTTACATTTATTATACAGTTTTATTTAATTATTATTCTTTTCACAAAAGTCGATCTTGGCGCTCCTGTTTAGTTAAATTCATCACTGATCGCCGTATCGTCCAGCATATCATTGATAAGGTCCTCTCATTCTAATACGTCTCTTGCAGCTTCCTGGAAAGTTGAATATTTACTTTCGTTGATTGTTAAGGCGATATGGTATCCTAAAAACCATTAAACTGTCGAAAATTTTTTATTCGCTCATTTGATACCCCGAATCTTTATAAATATGCCTGCAAAATTTCAAAGCTTTACCTGCATTTTTCACTAAGTAATGGAGCAATGTTTGATGCTAAACAGCAACTACTACGCCTATATTTCAGATTATCTGCTAGGAAAGAGCCTGATAAAAATGAATTAATTATTTTTCTAATGCGCATCAATGAGATTGACATCATATATGCAGTAATAAATCATTTTAAGAAAGAATTGTGCAATTCATGCAAAAATTCTAGTTTGTGCATTAATTACTGAAGATCAAATGTATTAGGTCACGATTTAAAAGTTATGCGTGCTTTTTATATTATTATGAATGAAATTAAAACTTCAAAACGGATTCTCCCAAAGCACAAGTACTAAATCTCATTTTGATAACTCAGATAATTAAAAATCTAATTCGCAAGAATAGGAAAACTCTCCCATTTTTATATATTTTTGGTGATATATATATATATATATATATATATATATATATCCCATGTGTGCGAGATTCAACACTTTTATTATTAAAATATTTTAAGATATTTATTTAAGCAAATGCACATACACAGATCTTAGATTTTGATGTATTTTACCTATAAATTGTTATTTAATTTTGCTTTTATTCGTGTACAATATTTAACATGTGATGCCTTTTAAAATCAGGGAAATAAAAAATAAAGGCATAAACAAATTTTGTACATGTTGTGCATTAGCTCTGAGCATGGAATTAGCTCTGAAATGTGTGTATTTTTTTTTTTAATAATTATTAAGATAAAGATTAATGAAATATTGATCTTTCATTCGTTTTTTTTTCTATATATTCATTATGGCAGTATACTGTTTAATTGTTGTACATTTGTGCAATTTTTTATGGTAAGTAGTTTTAACTAAGCTAATTAACATTTCGTAAAAGTTTCAGGCAATTCGATGAATATTATATCATGCTATTCATGGAATGAAAACTTCAAACTCATTTTTCTCCATGTGGAATTTTTGTACATATACTGTTATTCAAAACCCTAAGGCTTTTTCGATAATTGAAGTAGGGGTTGGAAATTTTTTGTACATGTTCTGAAATGTATGTTTTGTAAAATTGTGCATGGAATTAGCTCTAACATGTTTAGTACTTTTTCTAAAAAATTTCAAAATCAAAATTAATGTTTTTTTGGGAATTTTTGGAAGTGTAACTATAAAAAAATTAATAAAAAATTAACGATCAGCAGCAGAAAAAAACCCATGCACGGTTTTATGTAGTATATTATAATGTACTTCGAAAAAAAAATTGAAAGAAAAGAGACATATTTAAAAAGGCCTTAGGGATTTAAAAATGCTTAAAAAAGCTAAAAAAATTTAAATTTTACAAACATTTTGCAACAAATTAAAAATTTTTTTGTATGGAATTATTATTAAATATTAACTTTTATGAAATACAATTAAAACCAAATATCAAATATTAAAAATAAAAAAAATTCTGAAGATGGTACCATATTGCCTTAACAAGTGAGGCAACGCCTTTCCTCTCACGAAACAATTTCAGTTCATGCAATCGCTGCGATATTTTTTTCGGTGATAATGTCCTATCAAAATCGTATTGGCGATATTATAGGAAAAGAAACACATTGTTACCAATTCATTGCTTATGACACGTGTGAAATCTGAGTTGCCAACCTGGCGAGTTATCTTGAACGTTGGCATTCTTGCGATAGTGCGCAATAAGTTTATTACAGCATCACGATAACTTTTTTACACGGAAAGGGAAAATAATACGAGGAAGTCTTCTTAACATAAAATATAAGGGTTTTACAAAGCCTTTTTTAATTGAGTTTAAGAAAAATAATTCCATTTTCTTTGTACTTAATTTTAACACTCTTTTATTAGTGTTGTACATACATTTTGTAAAAATTGCTTAGTTAAAATAACATTAAATAAGGAGCCAGCTTTTTTTAGTATTCAAAATTATTATTTATGTCAATGCTGCATATACAGGTTTGTAAGGTTCTTTTTCCCTAATATAAATTTAAATTTCATGCGTGATTGGCTGTAATTTGGCAGTGTTGTAATAACTACTGTTGCAATATTCAATCTGAGGTGCTTTTAAAGTTTCAAACTGTATAAAAAATTCTATCATCTAGTTTTAAAAATATATTTTAACCTAATAAATATCTTTTAAGGTTAACATTCGTTAATATTGAAGATGTGAGACGAGAAATAGTCAAATCTTTTGAAATATTTGGATCAGTAATTCTTTCAGAAATACCGCATTGATAACATTAAATACCGAATACATAAAATTCAGTAATATTAAATTTGTGTTTCGGTGAATAAGTAGTAATATTTTGGATTATCTCTACTCACGAATGAAGTCAGAATGCATTTATATAAAGAGACGATTTACAATCCGAAACAAATTTGCAAGTTTTAGTGCTATTTAGTTTCGCTAGACATATCGAATCTTCAAGTAAACTATTATTATTTACTTAATTGAAAAGATTCTTAGAGGTTGTGAGAAATTCTTGGACCATAGTACCTTTCGAAGCTTTTCTAGAAAACTTACGGAATTTCATTATATGTTACTAGCATGAAAATTGTTTTCCATACGATTCCAAGTAACACAATTCTAACGTTAATACCATGACAATTATTTGCATAGTACAGAACTTTTCTTGTCTCGTTTATAGCGTAATCCCCACACAAAAGGTTTCAAAACCACGAACGAAATTTCCCGCAACTTTAATCCTATTTAATTATCGAAGGATATTTGAGAATCCGGATAATTTGGAATTTATTTGGTTCCAGTCTATTAATTTATAATGCCCATATACCTGGAATATACACGACTGCATTTAAAGCTAAAGATATATGTATATATATATAATATATATATATATATATATATATATTGATTTATTTCTTAAATATTACATCACTAATTATATCTCTTGAGAAGTATAATCATAATATTTTAGCATATTATCAAAAATGGACAATTCATCACAAAAAGCTCTACATATATTTATGAATACACATTATGTGATTTTATTTTATTGAGAACATTCATAAGCCCCATGCACCATACAATGTATCACACGGGGGTTTACAACACAAAGGAAAGGAAGGATTACGACACAAATATCTATGCCTTCTCCGGGATTCGAATCCAGTCCCTGCGGCATCGCAGTAAGCTTCGCTAACTTCACCGGTTGGGGGGGGGGCTAGTTTATGCGATTCAAAAGAATAATTGAAGTTATAAACACATAGCACATGTACACAATTGAAAATGAGGTCAATATTTGTATAGTAATACAGTATCGATAATATGTGACATGCAATTATACAGTTTTCTTTACAACACACTTTGATAATTCCGTTTAATTAAGAAATTCATCTTGAATTGCGCTCAGACACTTAGCGATTTAAAATTATTTATCTGCCTTTTAAAAGATTACGATCTGGTGGACCTCTAGGCCAGAACCTTGATTGTTTAAGCAATATCTTATTTTTTAAAGTTACGTGCAGTTCTTTCATGTTGAAAACTGATGCATTGGTTCCATAAACATTAGGGATTATTCTTGAATACCAACGGGGTTTTTTTTGACGAAGAGATGTTTCATCATGCTTGAATGGCAATACAAAAATTGGTTTCAGTATTAATATTTGTCTTAAAACACGTTTTAAACATGGTTCATTTTTGACACCATGTATTCCTTAGACTCAACTTTATTGAGAGGCAATCATATGTGATTACAAAATGGATAAAATTACGATGTTCAAACAATATTTGAAAGCATAGCATCTTTTTTTTTTGCTCAGCAGTTTATCTCTGAGGAAATGTTTTTATAAAAAAAAGGTAGTTCTACAACCTTGTCGATAAAAAAGTTCAGCTTTACAGACTTAATCGGTACTTAAATCGGCACTGAAACGAATCATTTCATTTGGGATGCTACAATCACACACATTTGAAAATTTGTTTGGATTGTTTTTGCTAATATTTCCTGTTGATGCTATTAATGCCAAATTTAAGGAGCCATCAGAATGGTGGCATGTGTGCATTAAAAAAAATCCGTCATGATTTCTACTAGTTTTGAACTACCTATTGTACACAGATTTAACCAGGAAACTTTCAAGGGGGTCAGTTGCAATCTGGCAGCCTTTTAAAAATATTTTACTTACTTAGTACCATTGTGTTATTTGCTCGTGTATTTTCGATGAAGCTCCTTTTGCAGGTAATAACTATTTACTCTTTTATAAGGTAAACGGGTCAAAATGGGACAAACCTAATTACAGAGTTAGCTGTCACGTTGGCAGAGAACAAACGAGAGAAATCGTGTGTGGAAGAACTTTGAAAAATATTGTATAAAGAAAAATTTCCTACATGAAAGAAAAAATCATGTAAGATCTCTTTGGATTAATAATGACAATATATATATATATATATATATATATCTGTGTGGGGGGTGAGTGATAGTGAATAATGTTTTGAATCAACATCTAGACTTTTTGCAAGAAACAGTTTTATTTTGCGAGCAATCCACAGGTCGTTTTACAGAGAGAAACGGACGCTAAGTGACCTGATTTATTTAGACTGAGTACTAATTTTTCTAGAACTGTTAAATAATTTTTTTAGAGTATGTTTTCGATTTGAAAGTAAAACGAGGAAGGGTACATATGAAGATTATACAATTTAAGGAGCTGGGATTGGGAGATTGTTATGTTTAGAATACTTTTCTGAGATATAATTATCTGCTTAATGTAAGTCTCGAATGCGTAATAGAAAATAAAAATTAAATGATAAATATGAGATTTTTGCTTTAGATATAAGAATTATATATACATATCCTACTTTTTGAAAGGAAGAACAGTCAACTAAGATATCTTAAGCTTAAAATCACGTAATATAACATGAAAGGTAAGTTATTTTTTTATTTACACTTCCAATAAAATGATGCCAAAATTTTGAACAATTTGCGTGCTTTTAAAAATATATATATAACCTTTAAAAATAATATTCAGGAAGTAAGACACTTATTTCACAGAATATTTCTAAGATCACTTTCCTCTGGCTATGCTGTTTGATTTTACATAAATAGAACATTTTTAAAAACTCTATAACATTAATTTTCATGATGGAATTATTTATGAATATATTTTACACACACACACACACACATATATATATATATATACACGTACGAAAAAACACATATAAAGATATAATTTGAAACGTATTGTATATTTTCCCCTTGCATGGATTTTCTTTCTGAATAAATATGTATTATGCGCAGAATAAGGTTTCAATAGGACTTTTTCGGCTCAATAGCTTTAAAAAATGGTCATAGTTTTATCACATAGTAAAACCCCATATGTTTTTTTTTGTTTTAAGAGGAATTTTATGATTTACACAATTTTTTTTTATTTAATAATTTTTATAATATTTTGGTTGTTTTCTATGTGTATGTATGATGTAAAACATATCTTAAGCTTAACATTTCATAAAAGGTTAACCATTTAATTTTTTAAGAGAAAAACTTAAAATTATAATTTTAAAATGCTATTTTTCCTAAAAAAATAGACGTACATACATGAAATTTGATTTATATGCATACGTGAAGTTATATATAATAAAAATTAGCATGGGTTTTCCGATAACATAATTCGTATATGTACAATACTTCTTTTTTATGAGTGCTTTTTGAAAATTCCTTAAAAATCTGTAAATTCGAAATTTAATTGTTTTTTAAAAGCAAGTATTGCTTTGATTGAAAAATGCATACATACTTTTAGTCCATGTACTATTGGCAACAATTGAAAAACATTTCGAAGTATTAGACACAATAGGGAAAAAAGCCTTAGCGTTTCAAATGGAGACCAACTAGTTACTTTTTCTTTCCGAGATAACTGAGTTTAAATTTTGGGTTAGCCATTTAAAAGTGAATAAAAGTAAAAGTATCACAACTCTGTGTTTTTTAAACTTAAACTTTCAAATTTTGTGAGTTTGTAAAAAAAGTTTATAAAAAAATTTAAAAAAAAAAATTAGGATTTTTGAAATTTTGACCGATTTTTGGCAATTGAATCGTACTGTATCCTCTTAAATACAAAATTCTTTCTCGGAAGAATCAAATTTTGAGTACGAATTCCATTCACTAATAATACTTTTCTGAAGAAGAAAACATTATCCTTTCCCATTGCATTTAATTTTGTCTTTTTCATAAAATGTTTTAATTGTTGTTTACCTATGAGTTGAGGTATTTAATGTTACAAAAAAAATTCCTTTATATTTGAATAACATTTAAAGTAAAAACAAACAGGTAAATTATGTGCCTCTTAAAGGACTTTTTTTTCTCTGTACATGAATTTTGATTGATATTTTATTGTTTTTAAAATTATCTTCTATACGGTGCTTATAGTATTAGTATTAGTTAATAGAGTAGACTTTCCTGGAAAATACGTTTTAAGCTATTTGAAATCTGAAAGCAAGTGGTATTTCTAAAAACTTCTTTCCTCATAAACTTTATTATTGTAGAATTATTTTACCAGGAATATTCACAATTTTT
>BMAO01030802.1:0-20387 GCA_019973975.1 Trichonephila clavata
TTTTTATACGGAAGAAGCTGTTAAATACATCTCATTTTCTTTTAACTATTTAATAGGTATTCTCTCATCCAATAAATATTAAAAAGTACTTAAACACTTTTTATATTTAATAAAAATTGCTTCGACTTTTTACCATAAAAAAACTCAAATACCTAAACTTCCTTCCTTTTTTTCAGTACTTAGCATACAAATGAATTTTTATTTTAATTTTTCCATCACTATATACCAGAGAGCAACCTTTTCACAAAGGATATGTCAAAGGTACTCTAGTGGTCAAGGTCACGAACTCGTGGCTGACGTGTCATGAGTTCGAGCCTAGTACTGCAGTAGACCCACCGAGTAGAGGGGGTCGATGCATGTTAAATATGCCGAGACTCAAACGTCCTAACATTGGTGTGAAGTGAGTGAATATTTCCGTACAACGAGGGCTTTTGGCGACGGACCTCGCATGTAGCTTTATAGTGCGAGGAAAATGTATTTCCCCCTCATTTTATATAGACAAGTTTTGAAATTTTGAAAAAAAATTGTTCGATCCACCCTAATGTGCATATTTTTCAAGCAAAATATATGTGAAAAATCATTTACTGGTTAAAAATAACAATGAATGCATAAATATAAAAGCTTTTTTCCCATCTTTACTTTCTTCATATACGCAAGTAAACGGTGCGAATTTACTGTACACTGCTTGATATTTCCCCCTTATATCCTAACATTTCTGTAACCTTCTAACCATGGATACTTTTTTAATATATATGATTGAGAAAGATTTCACAATTTCTGACTGAATGAATATTTTCATGTTGTTTCGGACATAAATTGTTCCATTCAGTAGGGGGATTATTTTTATACACCATCATTAGTCTATAATATAATCATAAAAAATTGCTAGAGTAAATGTATAATTCCTGTAATTCGATTGATACTTATTAAAAATTAAGGGAATGTACCAAATAACTCGTAATGAAATTGGTATAAATGTAGAATAATTTGCCCGAATTTACCAAAAAATTTTGAACCTCTTCGAAATAATTATTCAAATTTAAATATTCACTAATAGTTCTATGAAAAACTTCCTAATTTTCTTATAAAATTTTCACAGACGCTAAGTACAGGATTTCCATAAAAATTGCCAGTACTATTTATATTTTTCTCTTTTCTTAATTTTCATTTTTTCATTCAAATACATAAACTGTAATTTTCATTCAATAAAATATTTCTATATTATATTATAATATTCCTATTATTTACTTTATTTATCAGCAAATTAAACAGTAATATAATCTGTCTTATAATATTCTCAACTAATTTCATATCTAATATCCAAAATAAGTATTTCTTAGAAAAATAATTATTTCTATAAGTACCGTATATTTTTTTGTAGGCGACGAAAAATTTCAAAACTTTCGGTACAAAATATATATTTTAGGAAAAATTATTTTTATTTACCATTTTCTTGGTTATTTAGCATTCTCATGGTTAATTTAATATAGCCTTTGATTGAGTTTCAGCTTTGAAGAAGAAAAAGAATATTTTTATTTTACTGAATTATATTTATCCATTTTTGATATATATATATATATATATATATATATACCTAAAAAAAAGTGGCGGCGTTAGGCGTCGACGGCAACCGCCGACGGCCTCGCGCTTGAGGGGGCCTCGCAAAGTTTTTAATTAATTATAATTATTTAAATTAAATTAAAATTTTTAATTATAAAAAATTCTATTTGTGTAATTTTTGTCATCATTTGATTAGCAATAAATCTCGTTTACACATACATTAGTTTAACTATAATTCGGCTTTTATGTAATTTAACGTTTACTTGACTGGAAAAAAGGAGGCCTCGCGAACCCTAATTTCGCCGACGTCCACGCGTGGTCTAGCGCCGCTACGCTCAAAAAGTACAATTATTTAAATATTCATATTAAAAGTAAATATTTAAAATGTATTAGATATCTTCATTGAATGTGGTAAGGATTAATATGACCATTAAATACAGTCATGAGACCTCCCCGTTTGACATATTCCCTTTGGAACTAATAAAAGCTGAAAGAATTTTGAAACTAATAATTACGTAAAAGCCTGAACAAAGAGGAATCAGTTTCATTACATTCAACTAAGTTACGTCAACGAAAAATATTCTACAATCGAAGATACTAAATAAAGAGCATAAGTGACGCCCAAATTAAATTTTAAGTAACCTGCTGTAGCCATTTCTCTCTGGAAGCTTCTACCCACCTGTTTTCACAGAGCACAAACGCATCGCCATCTATTATTTAAAAATAAACTAGATAAAATAAAACAGAGTATCTAAAATAAAAAAACTTTCCGAAAAAATATATCTATTTTATTTATGATTAAGCCACGCAACACAATGTAGCATAGACAGTATGACGTGTAGGGTAAAATAAAAAAGTTAAGAGAGATTTTATCAAAGTACTTGCATCTAGAGCATGTGCTTAGAATTTAATAAAATTATACTATTGTCTAAAAATGAAAAATTTATACAAAATATTTCTATTAAAAAATTCCCTAGAATGCGGACATTTTAAAACGAGAAAAAAAAATTAAGTACAAAACATTCTTTCCATGACAGCTTTTGCAATATGATGTATTGTTTATATTTAAAATACTTGAATTTATTTCAATTTACTTTCCAAGTATGAAAAGAAAATAATTAAGCCATAACTAACTACATTTAAAAAAGCTCTAAGCCATTCAATGATTCATTTTTATTCGAAAATGATTCTAAAATTTTTGTCTCTAAAGATGTTGGGCAACTAGTGCATTTATTATGTATAATACATTATTTGTACCATTAAATTTCCGACAAAGAAAAAGAAAATCGCATTTATATCAAGTTATTCGAATAAAAACATCTCTTTTAATGTACAACTGAAGATGTATAAATTTTGTTATTCGAACGACTATACATTACAATGTTGACGTTTGATTGGAATTCTGTATCTATCCGGAAAAGTAATTTACCTTTTCCGAACTTTCTTTTCTAATAAATTATTCAAAGATAAAATTTCATACTTTAATAAACTATTTCTTTCTAAAAAAAATCCTTTAACGATGTACGTGTAAACTCATAGATAATAATTTAATACAAAATTTGCTGAAAACTTGCGAAAAAAAATTCAAAAAAATTAACCATATTTCTATTTATACAACATATAGCTAAACTTAACTAAAAATAATATAAAAATGGCTTTAAATAATTCTCTCTATTTAAGATATACTGAACTAAAATAATAAGATACTGATCATTTTACGATTAGTTTTGGAATGAGAGTGAGTATGTGTTTATTAACTCACACTCAGGGCCGATTCTAGCAGGTGTGCAGCGGGTGCACGAGGGCGGCCAAAACAAGAGGCAGCCTCATATAGATCAACCGAAATTTTTTTTACAATTTCTCAAAATAAAACTTATAATAAGTCGAATAAATATGCTGAATTTTAAATTGTTATTGAAAAATCAAAATAAGTCTCGATTTTCCGATAGGATAAGAAAAACAGAATGTTAGTGCACAGTGTGTTGGTTCACTAGCATTGTCTACTTTTTACACACATCCTTCATTTGATAGCTGGCTATACCGCAATAGAAAAGGGGAGGGGGTATCAGCAACACTGACGACGGACGCACTGTGGATTGATACTTAAAGCAGGCAACAAATGATTTTTTGCGAAAGTTGCATTACTAAAATATCTACTATGGTTAATATTATCTGAGACATAGGAGTGATTAAATTCAATATGCACTTGAATAAATTGAAAGTTTTCCATTTAATAATAGCCTTACAATTTAGAAATACAAAATAGAGAAAAGAAGTGATTATTCTGCTTTTAGTTTTACGACACTACTTAACGTATATAGTGTTGTTACTAATGCCACCTGTCTGACGTAGTCAGATCGAGGCCCACGAAATTCATCAGGGCATTGGGCTAGATAATACGTCTGTCGTTAGCCGTAGTTTTGAGCAGCATGCATGTGATAGTACGATTTGGCTTGGTTCCACCCCAATTTTGAGGGAGAACATCCTGGGAGTGGTCAGGGCGTCCCACCTCTATTCCCTTCCACAACCACACGAGAGGACATGCAGCTCGACGGCTATTTAGAGCACCCCCTGCCGCAAAGGCACTATACATTTAGAAACATCCATGCCTTCTCCGGATTCGAACCCAGGCCCTACGACACACCAGCCAGCGTCGCTAACCACTATATTGGATGGCGACTAACTTATGTAGTAAAACACTCATTGACAGCATCCATTTTTCTTTTTAGTAATAAATGCTATCCACAAGTAAAAGATATAGTTTCTTATAAATATATTTGGTATAAAAATATTAGAGAAAAAATCTTGCAGCTCATTTCGGTTAAATAATTTTCATTACAGAGCCTGTTTGAAAACACTCCAATATTTACATAGTATTATTGATGTTATTGAAGTTTGCCGAAGTTCTAAATATTATTTTATAGTGTAGATACTTTAGAACTAACTATTAAAAAAATTGCGGGTTGTATGTGTTTTTTAAAAAAAATCCCAAAATGTAACAAAATGCCATATAATTAAATAGGAGAATGAAAAGATTCACAGAATAGCACTAAAAACAGAAATAAAAGAAAACATATTAAAGGCTAGTCATGTTCTACACTAAAATACATTTTTCGCGAAAACGGTTAACACAAAAATATACAGCGGTCCGACAGACTACCATGTATTTTGATGAATTTTTTTTCTCTTAACACGAAACGAAAATCGAAACAAAACAGGAACATGATAACACGAAAGGATGAAGAAGGATGATATTAAGCAAAGAACCGACTCTTAAAGAAGTGCTTGAAAAAATTCTGTATTATTGGACTGCCCTACTGTATCATCGGAAGAAT
The DNA here is from genome assembly GCA_019973975.1 of Trichonephila clavata. Lineage (NCBI taxonomy): Eukaryota > Metazoa > Arthropoda > Arachnida > Araneae > Nephilidae > Trichonephila > Trichonephila clavata. The sequence continues at coordinate 4,896 of BMAO01030802.1, forward strand.
TTGTTGCAGTATAAGATGATAATGTGTGTACAGCCCTAATCATGATAGACAAAGACATTCTGGGGCTTGTTCAAAGCTCCAAAAATATCATTGATACAGATTTCGACGGAAAAGTGAAATGAATAATGCAAATTTTGTCCCTAAGCCATCCGAAATGAGGAACATCATGAAAAAAGTATGAGAGTTATTTAGACGCACATTCGATTGGTGAAACGAATAGCAAAATGGACGACATCAAACAATTTCTGGACAACTTGCTAATAAAATAGACAGTGCAATGAAAAATATCAGATGTTACTTTCCAAAAACTCAGTAAATGTTTTGTTTTTCAAAAAACTTGAAAATTTTGAATTAAATTTCATTAAGTTCTTGCTAATGTTTCTGTTTTATTGATTTTAATTAAATAAATTTACTTTAATAAGCTTAATTTTGTTGAACATATGTTTTTTTTTTTTTTTTGGCAATACTTTCTACCCGAAATTATTTTAAAACGAACAAATATTTCAGTTTCGTATAAACCGATTTTCACTGTACATAGATCTTCCCACTTATATGTATACCCTATCACCTAGTTAAAGAGTAATTTCATATAATCTTATCCACTTAGGCCAGTGCTTTTTAAACTTTCAACATTTTCGACCCTATATTTAATCATAATTTCCCTCGCCCCCCTTCCTTCCCACCCTTCAATAACAATGTATTGAATTCAATAATGCTATAATTTGACGTTCAAGTTACAGTGCGACTTAAACCTTCTAAGTGCAACGCGTTTTTCAACGTCTCGCTCAGCCAAAGCTTTAACTGCCCCGAACGTACACATAGGTCTTTCCGAAGTACTGTCTTTTCTATGCACTGCTATCTATAAAGTTATTCCAAAGGCTTCGGAATGCAATAAAAGGACCTTGACAGCGTTTGCGAAAGATTTACTTATTTCAGAGGATTTGCTTTATATATTTATTCCTTTTCTTCCCTTCCCCCAGTACATCTCATTCGTGCCAGGTGGAAAACGGTGGCATTGGGGAGCGAATCACGTAACTTTATTCGCCAGTTAAGGGATTAATTATAAACCGTAGAAATTATCAAGATAAGAGTTTATTTTGTATTGTATTACATATGACAAGAGCTCATTGAGTCTTGGTAATTATTAAACTTGTTCTTAACTTAGTATTGGTAAATTAATTATAAAATATGTTGTGTATAGTACGGATACATTTATAAGTGTATTACATCATTGTAATTTTGTATTTTTTTCGTATTTTGCTTGTTTACTTTCAGTAAATTAATATATATTTTTTTTAAATAACCTTTTGTTTTCGACTTTTCAACATGCACACGTCCTCCTTGTAGAGTGTTTTGCCCCTCTATGGGGAAGCAACCCACAGTTTGAGAAACTCAGCATTTATAGCATTAATTTGCGCTATAGATATCATTTCAACCCTTGTATTATATTTAGTAACAGGGAAATGTGTGTCCATGTATCTTTTTAAAAATTTTTTTTAACACAATTGTGAAAATCTAGGTCCATTGAAGCTGCCTACAGTCGCATTTTATATTCTGCGTTAATTTGTTTTTGTTGCCACATAGTCAAGAGAAATGTTTATAACATAAATACGTTGCTCAATATGGCATTTAAATGTTTATAATTGTGTGTGAAACTTTTATGTATTCTGCAAATTTCAACCTCTAAAATTTAGAAGCTCTTCCTGTTTAAATGTAAGTTTTAATGTTGAATCAGTTGATAAGTCAATAAGTTGTTTCTTCCCCTTCATTGGTAAGCCTTCTGATTTATGTATTCTAGCTTAGTTTTCTCCTCTGAGAAATGTTATTTTAAAAGTGTTAGGTGTGCAAAACATTGCAGCGAGTATAAAATAATTTTGTGGAACCCTGGTTCACACACATAAGCAACAGAATGCTTATAATCTAGGTTTGCTAATCTAAATGTTTTAATATTTTTTTGTTATGTTACAATAAAAACTGCAGGAAATTACTGAAAAAAAGGTTTAATTTGGTTTAAATTTCCTCGTATGCCCCTCTTTGAGAAATACGATTTTAGGTTAGTAATTATATAAAATCCACAGAGAACATGAATCTATATTGCATACATATTTACTTTTCTTTTCGAATTTTTATTTTGAATTGTGGATCCCTGGATATGTTTGGCGAACTCCAGGGCTCCGTGGAGCACAGTTCGAAGATTGAAGTAGAGGTCGTTTTGGCGTTGTGAGAAAGCACTGGAGGGAAAATGTGATATGGGAGGGAAACCACCAATGGTTTTGAGAAACAGAGGAAACAAACGTGTTTTTGCACCTTTTTCTTTTAAAGAAGTAAAATATACGTATATTGTACACACTATAGATGACTCACACTACAACCTGCGAGGTCTTGTCCTTTTTAAGGCAATGGTGCCTAAACATGCGCTGATGCATACATCAGCGCATTTTTCCCACGATCACCTTACGAAGACAATATGCATTTACTTCTAATTTTAAAAAAAAATCTGTGAAGAGGTTCGTCTCTTATGGCTATCTTGTTTTTGAAATGGTCGAGCAGTCAGAAGTTTCTAGTCAAAACAAACATTTCTCTGACTAAGTTCGCATCATCACACCATGACTATTTTGCTTAGGCAATTCCACTAAATAATAAATAATAATAGATGATGATTTGTTTTCATAGTAATTTTCTCACTAACGTGATATTTCACAGCCGTGCTATTAATCTAAGTCACAAATGGACCAAAAACTTTTACTGGTCTAGTTAAATTAACGTAGTTTGAGGCGGTTTGAGATAATGGTGTCACCTATTTTTGACGCTTCATAAAAAGAAAAATATTACGGACCACTCTGAAAGAGTTATATCAAAAGATGGTACACTGAGCGTCAATTTCAAAATGTTACAACACTTGTACATTCCTATCCAAGTAGAACTTACAGTATCGTTTCAAAATTTATATTTCAAGTCAGCTTATATACTTTTGACTGATTCATAAGGAAGAAATAATAATTAGAACTATATAGACGAATTCTTTTTACAAACGTAGAATATTTTTCAAAATGATCTGAGATATATTTTAAAAAAGTTAACGTCTTAAACACACAATCCCACATTAAAAAAACATTGATTTCCTCTCAGTTTGAACATTTCAAATCTATATGCATATTCATATACTATGTAAGTTATATCACTGGAAATATTTCTATATGCATGTTTATCTTTTAGCTTTCTTTTATATACTGTTACCATGTTTATAAACCTTTAAACGAGTACTAGTTTTCAGCTATTAAAAAAGGTCGTTGTAGCTTAGTGGTCAAAATCACGGACATGTGGCCGGCTTGTCCTGAGTTCGAGCTACTGAAGACCCGATGTGTAAGTGGACTGATGCACGTTAATTCTGTCGTGACTCATATATCCTCCCAATTACGTGGTGGGGAAGTTAGTATAGAGGGACTTCCCATCTCAGGTGTCACCGTCGTCACTTGACCATGGTTCAAAAATACGAGGTATGTCGCCAAATGTCCTCAAGTAGCTTGGTAAGGTGACGTTAATCTCTCTCTCTCATTAAGGTCATTCATTCAGCTATTAAAAGATTTTTTTCTTAAGAATTAGAATGAGACTCATCTTTATGCTTAGATATCCTAAAGTATAGGCCCTATTTTATTCAGTTTCAGATTTGGATACGTAACTAAACTATACCTTATCATAAATATGTATATAAATATGCATTTTTATATTATATGAGGATCATCTTTCCGTTTAGATACTCTAAAGGGAGCCATATTTTATTCAGTTTCTAATTTGGATATGTAACTAAAATTATATAATGCCGTATCATAAAAATATATATTTAGTTATATCAAAAAGTTTAAAAATATACTGTACGACAATTGTAGTTTTAAAAAGGCTTCATATCGAGTGTACTTATGGATTAATATTTTAAATTGATAGAAATATAGGGATTTTAAACAATACTTGTCTATTAAAAAATATTTAAAATTTAAAATACATGATATCTAATGAAAGAATTTTTCGTCTGCATGAAAAACTAATTTTTATACAAAACGTCAATTACATCCAAGCGATATCCCACCCTTTGATATATCACAGATTGAGTTGTTACTACCCATATAAGATTCTGAAACATTTTTCAAAGATGAAACTTACAAAAAAATAGTTACACACGTCATTAACCTATGCCAATTTAGAAAACTAGCTAAGAAATATTACATTGAGCATAACAAGATTCACAAAAATTAAGTGAAATAAAAGAAAAACAAATAATTTATTAATTAAGATTTGAGAATGAATTATGTTAAATTATAATATAACAGTACAATTTTTATTCATTTTGCACTCTTATTACATTTTTGAAAGTATGTTTATCTAAAGAGTAACCCACTGCAAATTTTCTCAACATCAAAGGGGCTCACAATTAATTTGGTTCTGCAAAGCTTGATTTAGAAGTCTTAAAAAATGTGCATATATATTTTTAAACGAAATGTATGTGAAAAATCATTTACTGGCTAAAGATAAATTATGAATACAAAAATATAGAAATGATCATTTCATTTTCGTATTTAATTTCTTCATGTACGCAAGAAAATGTAGTGAATTTATTTTGCACTGCTTGTATTTCAAGTTTTTTAACTTACGTTTCTGTAACCTTCTATCTATGGATACATTTTCTAAGACATGTGATAGATGAAAATTTCAATTTCCCTAAGGATCTTCCATTATTTTTTACGTTAATGAGGACATAAATTATTCTTTACAACAAGGTGATTATTTTTATACTCTAGCATATGTGTCAATAATATTATTCTCAAGAAAATTGCTAGAAGAAATATATAGTTCCTATTGTTAGATTCATATTTGTGAGAAATTAATAGAATGCTTTAAGCGAAAATTTTAATGATACTGATCGAAGTGGAGGATGTTTTGCCTCAATTTAAAAAGAAATTTATACACACCTCTCCGGAGACAGTATTCAAGTTTAAACTATTCACATAAAAATCAAGAATTTTTAAAACTTTTTGTAAATTAAAAGTAATGGTCAGATCCTACGGATCCACTAGTCTCGCCAAAAAAATGCAGTTTAGGAAAATAAATTATGTTTAACATTTCCTATTTTGGGCTATTAAGTATGGCCCAATTTCAGCTTTGTAGAAAAGAAAATTTTTGTTTTAATGACAAAAATATTTATCCATTTTTTATACCTTAAAAAAACTCTCAATTAACTATAAATATTCTAATACAATAAAAAAAATACTTAAAATATACTAGCTATCTTCTATAAATGTGGTGAGGATCTTGTGCGATTATATATGTTAATAACCTGCGCCTTAACCTCCCCGTTTGAATACCATAATTCTATCTGAAACTAATAATAGCTGAAAGAATTTTGAAACCAATAATTACATAAAAGAAAGAACTGTACAAAAGAGTAATCACAGTTTAACTAAGTTACTCCAATGTAAAATATTCTTATATTGTAGATACTGCAGATAGAACCCGAATGACTTCCGAATTAAATTTTAAATAACCTACTACCGCCATTTTCTTGGAAGTTGTCCTTTCCTGTTTTCTTGTTCCTGGGCAAAAAGTGCAATTATTATGAATAATAAAATATTTATGCCATCAAATTTCCGATAAAGAGAGAGAGAATCTCATTTATCAGGTTCTTCGAAAAGAAACATGTCTATTATGTACAACTGAAACTGTAGAAATATTGAAACTGCATAATCGAACGGCTATACTTTATAAGATTTACGTTGGTAAAGTGATTGGTATTCTGTATCTATCAGTAAAAGTAAATTACTCACTTTTTCCGATTTCCTTTTCTAAAAAAAACTACTCAAAGATAGAATTTCCTACTTTAATAAACTATTTTTTTAAATCTTTCAATGATGTTTGTGTAATGCACAGATAATGATTTAGCACAAAATATACTCAAGACTTACGAACAAAATACAGTCAAAAAATGAGCCTTAACTCTATTAGTATACTAAGGGCTTGACTAAAAATAATATAAAAATGGCATTAAATAATTCATTTTAAGATATACTGAATTTAAATAATAAGATACAGATCATATTTTACGATTAGTTTTGGAATAAGAGTGAAAGAGTGTTTATTAACTCATACTATAGAGCAACACAAGGACAATTGGCGACGGACTTCATAATTTTGAACCATGGATAAGTCAAGAGACTTGTTATTAGATCATTATCTCAAAGGAATCTAATTGTTCTACATAAATATTAGGTATTTCCTTTTAAATGAAAAACTTAGATTAAATAGAAGATTATTTATTTTCATTTTACATATATAGTTTAATATTTTTTAATCTCCTCCGGAGGAGGGAGGAGGGAGCGAAAAAATATCAAACAAAAATGAGTAAATCTTGCAAAGTAAAAAAGTTTCCTAAGTATGGGTACACAATTTTTAATGGGCATAATCACTCCAATTAATGTCATATACTCATTTTTAAAATTAGGAGCATTCCGGGTCAACATGAAGATAAAATCTCTCGTTTAGTTCATAGCTCAGTTTTCAAGAAACATTGTATTAAAATATTTCTTATACGCTATTGAAAGATCATGAGCAATATATGATCCAAAGGGAAATTACGTAAAATATCGTACTTAATTACGAGGTCAATGAACACCCTATTCTAAGCCATTATGATATCTTTTTACTAGCACTCTCAATGGAAAAATATGTAAAAGAATTCCAGACATTCGTCAACTTAGACGAGAAAAATCCTTACTTGAACATTTTCTGATAAAGATTTAAATTTTATTCTTCCTTTCTTATAGACGCATGCTGCAAAAATATATTATGTAGTGACTAAAATTATATTATAATTAATAAATAATATATAAGTGTTACGTATTTTCTTAAATCTTTAAATTTCAATAGTGTCAATTGTTCTTATGAGTCGTCAACAGAAAACTATAACCATGCACAGTTTTAGGTTTATATTCAAGTTGAAAACTTATTTCAACACGCTAAATTATCTAATTTTATTTTAAAATATAGAATTTTACTTTTTCTATGAAACCTTCATGATATTAGATGTATTTAATCACACACACATTATTATTATGATTGATATAAGCCATTGTTTACGCTTTAGGATTTAAAATACTCTACAAGAGAAACACATATAGTAATTACTACTATATTCTCTGTGGGTGGGGGGAAGCTGAGCGCTCACAAATGTAATAAAATAAATGTATATATATATATATATTTTTTCTTATAAATATGAAGAATTTTTTGTATCTATTTCGTAACGGTCAAGCTGTGTAGAAAGCTCTGATTCTATATGATCATTTTATTTTTATAGCTTTAATTAAAATACACATTTTGATATAAATTTCAAGTCTTACCTTACCTCCAGTGTCATTCCTAAAAGCACATATGCTCTCTGTCTATCTATTTATACATATCTGTCGATTTATCTGTGTATCATAATTATCATTTTTATTCCAAAGATTACAAAAAGGTATCACATTTTTAGACAAAATAATAATGTGTGAAAAATATTGCCCAATAATTAAATATGAGTTTATTAAAATATGGAAATTGGTTATATCCTTCTTATGATTGTGTCTTTTTCATACATGTAAGTATGAGTAGTAAAAACGTATTTTATATATTACTGGAAATATTTCTAGAAACAAGTTGTTTTTTTCAGCTTTCTTTAATATACTGTTTGCATGTTTATAAACCTTTAAACGATTATTAGTTGAACGATTGGATTATAGTTTGATTACTATTGAACGACTTTTTAAAAATTAGAATGTGGTGGATATTTCTGTTTAGTTACCTGAAAGAAGTTAATATTTTATTCAGTATTAAATGTGATACGTAACTAAACTATACCACATCATAAAAATGTATATAAATGTACACTTTTATGTTATATCGAGAAAGCTCAAAAATACAATTCTATTTTTAAAAAAGTTTCATATCGAGTGTTCTAGAGAATTCAAATTTTAAATTGATAGAAATGTAATAATCTTAAGCAATTTTTGTCTCTGGGAAAAATATTTCAATTTTACAATACATAACCCGTTTAGGACCAAGATATTTTCTTGTTAAGCCTAACACCATTCAAAAATTAACATAAAATCATTACTGTAATAAAGTACGCCAAAATGTATAGGTTTATAATCATTCCAAATTCCATAAGTTCCAAATTCAGATCACACCGGAGTGATCACTCAAAACGGGAAAAATGTAATCTCACATAAGATACCGTGTTCCCTGAAATGATCATATCTATGTGATCATGGTCCTAAAGGATATAATATCTTATAAAATAATTTTGCGTCTAAATGGAAAACTGATTTTTACAAAACGTAAGTAACATCCAAGAGATATTCCGAATTAAGATATTTTGCAGAACGAGTTGTTAGTGTTTTGAGACCCAAATACGTTCCTGAATCATTTTTTCAAAGAATAAACTTACAAAGAAACAACTACATACTTCATTAATTTATGCAATTCATAAAACCAACTAAGACGTACAACATAGGACATAAATATAGATTCACAAAAAATTAAGTGAAATACAGAAAAAATAAATAATTCATGAACAAAGATTTGAGTATTAGTTTTGTTGAATAATACTATTAAAATACGGTTTTATCCGTTTTGTATTAATACATTTTTAAAAGTTCAAGTTTAAAAGTTCATTTCTCTCGTCATCAATGTGGCCCTGGAAACAATTTGGTTCAGTCAGGTTTGATTTAAAAAGTTGCAAAAATAAACATATATTTTTAAACGAAATATGTGTGAAAAATCTTTAACTTGTTAAGGATAAACTATGATTGTGTAAGTATAGAAATTACCATTTCATTTTCACGTTTATTATTTTTTTCATATACGTAAGAAAATGTAGGGAATTTATTTTACACTGCTTGATGTTTCGTATTTCTTTACATTTCTGCAACCTTCTATAACCAGTGATCTATACTCTTTAAATATATGGGGCAGAGGAAACCACAGAATTTTAATTTCTCACAAAATCTTCCAAGATTTTTTGAGTTAATGCAGACAAATTATTCTACTCAACTTGGTGATTTGTTTTAAGTACACCATCATTTGTGTACCTAAAACAAATCAACACTTATAAAAAAATTAATGGATTGCCCTAACGAAACTCGATATTGATCCAAATGACACTGAATTTACCAGAAATTTTAAACCTCTTCAAAAAATCTTTATTCAAATTTAACTATTCACACCTAAAGTTCTATGAACATTTTCCTAATTTTCCTATTTTTTTTTCATAGATGCTAAATTCTAAATATCTATAATCATTTTACCAATGTTAACCCTTTTTCTCCTTTCCTAATTTTCGCTTTCATTCACTACATTAACTGCTACTATCAAACTTAAAAACTCCATTATTTGCTTTGTTTATAAGCAAATAAAAGTGGAATAAAACCTATCTCATCTAATGGTATGTATAATATCCAAACGAAAAATAAGTATTTCTAAGTACCGTATATTTCTCTGTGTAAGCCGATAATTTTTGGAATTTTTGTAAAGTGAAAGTAAGGGGGCTTGTATACGCGCGGATCCGCGCTAGTCTGATGTGGGGGGGGGGAGTATTTTTGAAAAAAATATTTGATTTTGCATTTTCCGTTTCCACATGTTGTCTCTTAGATTATCAAATACGGCCTGTTATTGAATTTCAGCTTTTAGAAAAAGAATATTTTTATTTTAATTAACAGCATAAATCCATTTTTAATACCTCAACAAATTTAACTAACTACAAGCATTCATTTCAATTGTAAAAGTAATTTAAATATACTAGAGATATCTTCCGTAAATGTGTGTGTGGGGTGGGTGAGGATCTCTGATGTAATTAAAAACATTTTTAACATGCTCGTTAACCTCTCCATTTAATAGCATAATTCTCTATGAAATTAATAAAGGCTGAAGGAATTAATAACTAATAATTACATTAATAAGGAAGATACCCCATCACAGTAATGTTTTGGCTGGTCAGAAACTGCTTGACAGAAAGAGCCATGTGAGCGGATGCATTGTCTTGGTGCAACAGCCATCCCTCCCTCTCCAATTCTGGCCTTTAATTCCTAATTTTTAACGGTATTTTTATTACTTCATTGTAATAGTGTTGTTTAACAGTCTGACCACTGATGCGATTGGTAACCCACTCATATCACGAATTTTAGCTGTTTTGGTCTGTAATCGCTGACCTTGTGTGCCCAACAGGTTCATCATCTTCCACACTGACTCTTCCCCCTGAAAAAACCTCTTATACCACTCAAACACAAATGCGCCAGACAAAGTTTCATCTCCATAAGCCTCAGTTAATATTTGAAATGTTTTCGTGGCTGATTTTTTTACAAGAAACTTGATGTTGGTTCAACATTTTTCCGGCAGAATGCTGTTGCACGTGTTCAGTCAATGACGCAGAGCTCCCAACTGGCGTGATCGATTAAGGCGAAACTGGCCACATGGATAGAGGAGGTGCATGAGAGAACGTTACCAAAACAGTTGTTGCCAACTCCACTCTTTTTTCAAGCTACACACTAGCCTCGCTTTTTTGTGTCGCATTTTGAATTAGAATTTTGAATCCAAGTTGTAAAAGAGCTTTCACACAAATATAATGATACAGCTTCTCTCTCTCTCTCTCTAAACAAAAGATTCCTGGCAGACTAACTACAATAGAAAACCCTGCCCGTCTTATTGAACCGACATTTTATATCCCATATTCCACCTATTCTTACGAAACGTCAGCCTCCAAGGCAGTGCAAAGTTTGTTATTCAAAAAATGAATACAAATGGAAAAAAGATAAGAAAAGAAATACGATTCTGGTGTAATGATTGCGAAATCGGTTTGTGCTTGTAAAAGGGCTTAAGTTATCACACTCAACTGAATTACTGAGCTGCTAATAGGCATTCATTTATATTTATTCTTATTTTAGAAAATAATGTTCCGTTAAAAGTAAAATTCACCACTGAAACGCTGTGTGGTAGCACCTCAAGCGAACATGCAGTTCCTACAAAACCTTAAAAATGTTTGTTTACTTCGATAGCTCTAACACGTAAGTGGACTGAAGAGTCTCTAACACATTGTTCATGACACACAATCACGACACAGTTTTCTTGTGGACTTGCGTTTATTAATTTCTCATAACTTCTGTACATTTACATTGGAGTTGCAGGGCATGCGCAGTTCAGGCTGCGCAATTGGGATTGCGCAGACACAGTTTATACATACATTACTACAGACACAACAACACACTCTACTCTCTTAACTACACAGATATCGCTTCGTATGCCGTGAACTAACATACCGCCCCACATTGCACTGGTTACACCATGCAATCACTGTATTAATAATTAACACAAAATATATCTAAATTGTTCATCACTTAAATTCCACAAAAGACACTTAAAGAAATGCACTATATCATTGAAATTAAATTTTAAAAAAAAACATTTTTTCTACAAAGATTGCGACCATTGAGAGGCCAAAATTTTTCGCGAACATAATTCAAAAGTGAAAAAGCACCAACATGAAGTATTTGTTATGCAAATATTCAATTATCATACATGACAGTTTATGGATTTTAGGCAAAATAATTTGATGTTTTTGATTAAAAGGAAAATTTGTATTATCTAATCGACCACCCACTCTAAGCACTCCATCTGAATCCAAAAATGGATTGAGACTTTTCAACTTACTTTTTAGCAAGATAGGTTTTTGTTTTTCTATACCTTTTATTTCTACTGAAAATTCTTGCCTTTGTACACTTTTTATTAAGAAGATCTCTGCTTTCTCCAATTCATCTACTGTTAGTGGGCCACTGGCTTTGACCTTCCTCCTCAGGTTGTTTACGAACCTAAAAATATAACTTAAGATACGCAAAATGGTTAAATAGTTATTACTAAGGTTACACAAATTGTTCACAAAGTCATTCACAAAAATGTTAAAAACTGGCACTTCATTCTCAAGTTTTTCAAGGACACTGTTCTTCAGTTCTGAATTGTACGCATCGTTGTTTTCACTAATGTTCACAGGTTTGTTCGGATAATCACTGCCAGATAGAAACTCTGGACCGTTCCACCACATTTCTTGGTTCAGAAGTTTGTCAGGATCTACTCCACGAGAAATCAAATCTGCAGGATTCTGGTTGGATGGCACATGTTTCCATTGCCGTACAGGGAACAAATCTTGAAGCTTAGCAATTCTATTCTGCTCAAATGTTTTAAGGTCCATCGGTTCTTTTTGTAGCCAAGACAACACTATCATTGAATCAGTCCACAGATAAACTTTAACTGATTCCAGCTTCAAGGCATCAATCACTCTTTTCACAAGTTTGGACAAAAGGACAGCGGCGCACTGTTCCAATCTTGGAATAGTTAGACTCTTAATTGGTGAAACTCTCGATTTGCTAGTAATTAATCTCACTAAAGTCACTCCCGAATTATTTTTTGATTTGCAATACACTGCAGCTCCATAGCAGCGCTCTGACGCATCAGAAAATCCATGAATCTCTATAGATGTAGGATTCTCAATTACTACACGTCTTTGGATATTTATGTTATTTAGGCTCTCTAGCCCAATTAACAATTGGTGCCATTGATCATACACTTTCTTTGGGAGTGGATCTTTCCAGTCAATACTAAGTCTCCAAAGCCTCTGCATAAACATCTTGGCGTTGGACACCACGGGTCCCACAAGACCCAAAGGATCAAACAGTCTCGCAATAGTTGACAAAACGCTTCTCTTGGTATACGAATCACAAAGTATCACGTCAATTTTAAACGAAAAAGTGTCTCTTCCTGGGTCCCAGGACACACCTAAGGTTTTGGTCTCATTTGGTCTAGAAAAATCGTAGATTCCATTTATACTCTGCGAAAGTTCAGGATGATTTCCCGGATTTTATGCAATTCCATGCCTGCACTTTTCAAAATTTCAATTAACTGATATCGTAGCTCCTTAGCCTCTTCTAAGGTGTCCGCCCCGCATAACGCATCGTCCATGTAGAAATTGCTTCGAAGGACTGGTGCTGCTATCGGGAATTTATTTTCTTCATCATAGGACAATTGTTTCAATGTTCGTTGTGCTAAGTATGGGGCACTGGTCGTCCCGTACGTGACTGTTTGAAGCTCATATGTATTTACTCGGTCGTGTTTATTGTCCTTCCACAATATTTGTTGCAGACAGCGTTGTTCGGAATCAATTAGGATCATTCGATACATTTTTTTAATGTCCGCAGTCAGTGCATATCTGTAAGTTCGGAATCTAATCATCTGGGCATATAAGTCATCTTGGATGACTCCTCCATTGTACTGAATATCATTCAGTGATAATCCATTATCTGTAGGACTAGACGCATTGTAGACCACCCTCACCTTAGTAGTACTTTTTTCGGGTCTATAGACGCCATGATGAGGTAAGAAATAGTTCATCTTCGAATTATTTTCTTCTACCTTCACTTCTTTCATATGTCCCATTTGTTCATATTCTTGCATGAATTCTCTATACAATTTTAGATATTGTGGATCCCTTTCAAATCTAAGCCACAATGCATTTAATCGTTTGAGAGCAATGCCCCTGGAATTCCCTAAACAATTTGGATCACACTTAAGGGGCATTTTAACTATGTACCGTCCCTCCTCGTCTCTAGAATGTGTTTTCATAAAGTGTTCTTCACATAAACTAGCCTCATTACTTTTGTTTGCACTATCTCCACATTTTCTACTTCCCAAAATTTTTGCAACGTTTTATTTAAATCCTCGTGCTTAACTAAACCGCAATGAACTTTAGTTTCATTAAATGAATCTACATTACCACTTACAACGTAACCAAAAACCGTGTTTTGTAAAATTAGATCTGAATTTTTTATCTTAAATTTTTCCGGTCTCAATAGTTCAAAAAATATTTCTGCACCTAACAACATGTCTATTTTATCTGGAATATTAAAACGTTCATCAGCTAACTCCACTATATCTGAAAAATTAACACTAGTATTAAACGTATTACTTGGAATAAAATCTGTGATTTTTTTAACTACTAACATATTTAAATCCTTCACGAATGTATTATTTTTATTTGAAATTGTCGTTTTAACGCAACCGTTAACAATCATAGATGCATCATTTAAACATGAGATCAAAGTATTAATCTTTTCACTTTTCAGTTGTAATTTATTCGCGCACTCCTTAGTTATAAGACAAACCATACTGCCTCCATCTAACAAACACCTACATTCATGCCAATTCGAATATTTATCCTTTATTAATACGCGAGCTGTGCTCAGTAAGCATCTTTTAATTTTGTTATGACTAAATGTAGTCGCCACGATTTCTTGCTTGTTTATATTTGAATTAGGAACGAACGGAGGGGCAGAAGCATTGAAAGATATCGTTTGCGATCTCTCTTCAAGGACCGAAGGAGGCCCAATTTGGGGAGTTGGGATACTTTTTATTTCTCTTTGAAAATGAAGCAATTTATTATGCGGCTTCTTACAAACTATGCAATTTCTAGAGCGACACTGTTTTACACAACATTCTGGGGATAGACATTTAAAGCACATTTTATTGTTTTTAACAAAATCTACTCTTTCATTTATCGAAAAACCTTTAAACTGAGGGCAAAATTGCAAAGCATGTGCTTCATTTTTACACAACACACATTTTTCATTCTTTATTCAGAAAAAAATACGCTCGAACCTCCTCTCTGACTTCGCGAGCTGTTATATCTCTGATGTTTATTGAACTCAAATCGTTTATTTTCATTTCCAGTGAAGGACCTGGAAAATGTATTAGACTCGCTTTTAAATTTACCTTTAGAAGATAAATAAATATCACATTCTCGCCCTAACTCGTGGGTTTAAAAAATGTTTCTCCTTGTTTTACACTAATATGAGTCACTAATTCTCTGTCAAGAGTGCTCATCATTTTATCCGCAACAATTAATTCACATACTGACTTAAATTCATTAACATTTCGTAACTGACAGTAATACTCAAATGTTGCACTTAACCTAGACGCAAATTGAACATAACTCTCTGAATTTAATTTTTGAGTTTTACGAAAATTATTATAGCATTCTTGCGGTGTAGGCTGAAATTCTTTCAAAACTAAATTTTTTAGTTTTTCATAACTGCGCAATTCTTCCTCTGACACATAAATCATTAAGTTATTCGCTCTCTCTCCTAAGATATTTAAAAGAATTTCCGATTTCCATTCTTCGGGAACCCCTTTCGTTTTGAATGCTTTCTCTAATGACTGAAAAAATAAATTATATGACTCAACACGCGAGGTACAGAGATAGTTAATGTTTTTTACACTTTTTATTAACGTTTCGATACTAATATTGTTACATGTTTCGGTGGCGCTCACTGTTGAAAGTGAAGAATCATGTGTTAAATCTTTCCGAATATTAGCAAGCTCTAATTGCTTCTCTAACTGTGCTAACTTAATTTCTCTAACTCTTAAATT
>BMAO01030803.1:0-17495 GCA_019973975.1 Trichonephila clavata
AAATTTAGTCCCTTATGTGAATATGACCACTCCCTTTTTAAGCATTTTCATACAGTAACCGAGATAAAGTGCTCTAGTTTTTGAAAAAAGAAAATATCTCTTATCCTGAAGGTCATTTCAAAATTGAACAATATAGCAACACAATAGATTAAAAAAATGAAAATTTGTTTATAAACCTTTGGTGCAGAATGGGCAGCGTTTATGATATTTTTTGAAAATTTTTACCTACTTTTTCCCATTTTAGTAATAATAATTTCTTTTTCTCTTCTGAATTTTAGCACATTTTTCTTAAAATGCACTAAACAATTCTAAAAATAACAAAAAAATCCCCATATCTCCTTTTTTTTAAAAAAAATTGTCGCAACCAGTTGGATACCTTAATAAAAGAAACAGTTCCGTTCTGTGTAAAATACTTATAAAAGTGCCTGTTTTGTATTTGCGCAGAGTCCAAAATCAACTTCTGTCGGATTTGCACCTCCGTCCCATGATTAACTGACAGCGACATCCGTTCAAATGATATTTGAAGCAGCCTTCCTGCATTGAAATTGACAGCAGAATTCATTACACACCACGCATCCTAATTACAAAAGGCTGTTTTACCAAGTTGTACGAAACACTGATAAATGTGAGTTATGTGCATAGATTATCAGAGCTCAGTGCTTGTAACCAAGTTAAGAGTTAATGGGATATTAAATTATTAATCGTTTATCTCACAGTTCATAACAAAGATGGAATAATGCAGAAGAAAGGAAGTTTAGCAAAATGCTGCGTATATAAATCAGTTCATTTTCTTAGGTACGATTAGAAAAGAAACGACATATTCATTGAATGCTGAATCAACTGAAAATATTTCTTCGCTTCAGATCGATATTTATTCATCTCATAAAAGTTATTTTCCATTCAATAAATATTCACAACACAAAGGATAAATAATTATAGGCTGTTAGGTAATAAATTTCCCTAAGTAACAAATTTGTATTTTCAACTACATGCATTGGTGCGGCATTGGGAATCTGGGTAACTAAAGACTTAAAATGTAAGTATTATATTGCTTTGGTGATGAAATTAAATTCGTATTTATAAAGAAATAATTTATTACTTAAAACAGCTATCAAAATGTAATTATTTGCTCTCATCAAATTTTATATTTTGTGGATTATTGCTTTGATTAAGTATTAAACATTAGATAAATGACAATACTTTAAAAAATATAAATCTGTGGCTGTTGAATATATAATTTGAAGATTCTTGTACTCAATAGGCATAAACACTAAATTATGCCATATGTGAGGATATTTATATACTTCGAAATAGTTCAGTAAATTTTGTTAATTTTTTCGACTATTGAGAGTCGAATTAGTTTTAGTCAGTGGTCACCAATTTGATGAAGTCTCTTAGTTACCGAGCCCATTTTTAAATTCAATATAGTGTAAACTACCAACCAAAAGAACTACCATAAAATTCACCGTATAGCGCGCACTAGTGTATAACGCACATATATATTTTCAAGCTGATTTTTTTAATTTTAAGGCATATTCGCCGTATAATGCGCAACCTTTTTATATTTTCATGCCATTTATTCGAGGTATTTCCCAGGATTTTGAAAAAATAGTATATTTCTAGGAAAACAACCCTTTAATGCAAAAGGTAAGTATTCATAAAGGGTTGTTAATCTTAAGTTCATAAGGTACGACATTTATTTTAAATAAATAGTATTCTGATCTGTGAAGAAGTCTTACGCCCATCTCTATCTCTTTTTTTTGAAGCTATCATTTTTATATCCGGCGTCCACGTGCACCCGTGTTAAATGTATCTGTTGTTTTGTGTGTTAAATGTATCCGTTATACGCATCATTTTACGAAGCCTACTTTAAAAAAAAATTTAAATTCTTTTGTTTATTACTTACAAGCTTACTTATAAATACTAGCTTCCTATTAAATACGAAATAAGTTTTAATTAAACTGTATACAACAAAATATACTGAAATTTAACTGTGCATAAGAAAGAAATTTAAATGTACTTAGCATTAAATAACAATGGTAATAACAGATTTTGCTATCAGACATTAACTTTACTGAGAATTTATTAATGTTGGAAGAAAAGGTAGTTGCTATCATTCGAATACAGTTAACTGATTGTTCATCCGTGAATCGTTTCCGAACTTATATTTAATAAAATACATATTGGAAAAAATAAATTCCACATAAATATGTAGAGCATGACTTTACTTTGGGACAAACTAGTATAAAATTGGGGTACTTTGCTTTAGGAGCAAGAGAATGAATATTTTCAGAGCTTTAAGAAAGCGTATTTATAGTTAAATCATTTTGAAAAACAATCAGTGACAACTCTATGGCAGTATTGTCTTCTTGAAACTTAAAATGCTCTTTGTAAAAATTAGAGAATTGTGTGTTTAGCATCAATCTCTTTGAAACGTCAACAGGAGCGTTAATGCAATCAACTAAAAATGTCCCTGAGAGCAACTTGTAGCTCGTCGATAGCTATTTTGGCAATCACTTTTTTAACTTGCAGTCATTATAAGTCAAGCAAAATTGCAGGATTATTTCTATCTCTTTGATCTCAAAAAATTACAAATTAAGGTATCCGAACACTTTGAAATGACCAAATTCAGTCAAGACAGATATTTTTGTTTTTTATTTTATTGAATAGAGCTATCTTTTGACTTTACGAAACACACTTTTTTTTTGTTTCTACACTACCTAGAGGCGAAGTAATAATAAATTTTATAAATTTAGAAAAACTGGAAATGGGTTTTTGATCTACCAGAAGGGCATTTAAATTGCTCAAAATCTATCATAACGAGTCTGATAACTCAAAATATTAGGAATGTATTTCTATAAAAGTTTTTGATCCTGATATTTATGTTATTTTCTAGAAAATGTACTAAAATATTTCTTATTGTATGAATACTTTTTGAGTTATGGCTTGTTATTTAAAGAATGGTCTCATAAAATGTAACATTTCTTATAATGTTTATTCAATCAGCTCTAAAATTTTCAAATTTTAATAAAAAACTAAAATTTTAGTACATTTTCTAGATAAATGCATCTAATTTGTTTTAGTAATACTTTTACTAATATATGTTTATTACTCTTTTCTCTAACTGCTTTGAAGTTTTTCAAAAATATTGCTAAATTTTCACTTATAATTGTGATTTTTCTAAAATTCAGGTAATTTATTTTAAATTCTCAATAGTTAAATAGTGATATTCTTTGGTATTGAGTCCTTAAAGAGCATTTATAATGTTTTAGTATGCTATTTTGTTAAAAAGTACTCCGAACGTGTTCGGATACCTTAAATAATTTCAGACAAAAAAATTCAAAATTTTAATAAAATATCCTATAATAAAAGAAAATTATGTTTGACGCTGTATGGTGCTGGCCTTATATGACTAAGTTTACATATCCGACCTCGGGCCAAGTCCGTAAATTTTCATGATCATATCGACAAGCCCCATGTCGTATTATTATGCGGCCTGTTTTAGATCCATAGATTGCCTGTTTGCTTGGTGGCTCTTGGCAAAATAAAATTCCTTGAACAGTTTAGCATCGTCAAAGTTCAGGTTCCTACTGGGGAGCAAACGGAGCATCAAAAATAAATTGTGGCAATAGATATCAACATGATGCCACACTAAAAGTGATATCAGTTCCGTCGAATGTAATAGTTCTGCAATGGTAATTACAAATCTGTAGCCCCATTAAAAGTAAAAAATAAACAATATTTAAAATATTTTTATAGTTATAATAATTCTCAGATGTATGTTTGAGTGGTGAAACAACAAAAACTGAAAATTTCAGGCAATCAATGTAATAATGTGCTTTAAAAAAAGTGATAAAATATTACCCAATAAAAACCTAATTTTAGCCAAAATAGAAGAAAAACAGTATAGATGTATTGAAAGTAAAATTAAATCCAGCTAACCCATTCAACAGTGACTTTTAATCTCTTCTTGAACAGAAATCAAGAAATTTATTTTAAAATCAAGATATACATGAAATTCCCTTCATGTTGCATTTTCCTATAAAATACTGCAGGAATAATTATAAAACAGTTGAATGAATTAAAATCAATAGAAACGTGAGAAGGCTCCCTTATAAAATGAAATAATTAAATATAAACACAGAAAGCGAAGATTTTTACTATAAATCAAATCTAGTTACACAGCTGAAACGTTTTACTATTTTATCTGATTATATGTGAAATTACTTCTACCTAATTTATGAAACTATTAAAACAATAGTTGAACTATTTTTTGATTAGTTTCTAGATCTATTGTTTTATTAGTTGAATCATTTTACTTTGAAGTTGTTCATTTAGAAAGTATTCATTTGGGGATAATGATTATGCATCAAGCATTTATGCAAGGAATTTTATAGTAATATATTGTCACTCATTTGAATAAAATAATGTAAATAATTTGTATTTAGATGTGCAATACCTTTATATTACACTATGCTATATTTATTTCATTTTAAAATTGTAATATTCACAAGCAACGCCGTCCCTTAAGTTATAATGGCGAAATATTGGGGATGGAGCCAAGTTAGCATCTTTTTGGCAACTGGCGACTTCGGCGACCAAGTTGGCGATATTAGCGACCATGTTGGCGGGTTCTAGATCACACATCTGGATTCTTTTAGAAATTAGTAGAGAAATCCACTAATTTCACGATCTATGACGCGAGCGCATCTCTCCGGAAGTTTTGGCCCCGGCTATAAATAGAGCGATACTCGCCACAACAGTCAGTCTGGTTTCAACCAGCGAGTACGAAGTCTGGTCTTGACTAGCGATTTGTAAACTTGCCTTGATCGTGATTAGCTCGGCTGTACTTATGAATAAGCTTATATATACGTGCATTTTTAGATACTGATAATTGTGTCTAAGTGCTGTTGAAGGTGTGAAATCCTTCTGTTATTTATTCTGCGAATTTTTCTATTTAATCCTGTGTTTCAAGGATTGATTTTAAACAATAAATTATCATCGCTGTTAAAGAACTGCCTTGTTCTTTACAACTGATTTTGCATAAAACCCTCGAACCCAGATCTGCGTAACAATATATATTTGATAAGCTACGAATAACGACAGGTGTACATCAAGCACTTTGCCGTGGTATACTTGACCTCCATCTGACACTGTAAGACTGGTGACATTAGTATAAACACGAAACAACAAATATTTACATTATGAAAATTTGACATAACTAGTTAGGTATTAGTATAATGGCCATAAATGCAAATTAATGAATAAATAAGTGGAAATATATTTATATAAAGGTAGAAGTCAATTAATTAAACTGAATTTAATTTTATAATTTTCTCCAAAGCCTTTATAATCCAATACATGAATTATCCTTTTAAATTACATTTTAATTTTCTCCCATGGTTAACTCTAGACAGTTTTAAATGGTATCCAAATAATGTAAACTTGATCATGTTATTATTCAACATCGTAATTAATATGATTTGAATCCTTTACATTGCAACCTCACACATTACTTGATTTGAAAAATTGATGTCGCTGTTTGCGTTATTATTTGAGATACTCAATATATGTTCCTTAATTTGATGGGATGTCCCGTAACTGAATAATAACATGGTTTAAAGTGCTTTTGAATTAATACTTTTGAATAAATTGTTCCGCCAAGCACATGTCTCCATTACACAATTCTTTCATTTCTAGTTGCAAGTAAATAACTAATGCGAAAATCCAATGGAAGGATAATATATGCTTGCTTTCTCATTTACATATTTCTCATTTGGATTTTGAATTGTTTTGAAATTATACTCAAAGCATATTTCATTAAAACTAAGTTTGAAAACGTTTCTTGTAAGTATAAATAGCATTAGTTACTAAAAATACGTTCATTTCAATAAGATTGTAAAAGTTTATAAATTTTAGTAACGCATTTAGTTTAAATTTTTAATTTGAATAAAAAGAGTAAAATACAGTCTTCAATTTAAAAATCTTAGCAAAAAAATAAATTGATTTTGATTAGCTAGCCATAAATTAATGGATATCTACGGTTTCATGAAAATAACTGTAAAAAAGCCTAATAATTTTGAAATTTTTTCGATTAAGCCTGACACTTCAGCTATTATCACTCCCACAATACTTAGTAATTTACATTTCATTATAAAATGACTTTGAGATCCAAAGTGTGTGTGGGGGATACAATTTACAGAAATCTATTTATATTCCACTCTTGATGATTTTAAGAAATGATTATGAAGATTAAAATCCTTACCTCAAGTATAATTTAACGAAGACTACTCAAAAACATCTATTGCCTGAATTTTTCATTAGTTTCTCCATCTATATCTCTTTTTTTAATTCTGATGAATTAAACAGTGGTAAGAATCTTAATTGTTTAAAATTTGATTATCTTAGAATTTAAAAAAAGTGCAGGTGTTTCACAAGTAAATGAATTAAAATTTAAAAATTACATAACCAGAAAATATATCGAAACTTCCTTGATATTCTTATTTTGCAACAGAAAAGAAAAAATCATCATTTTTTGCAGACTGTTATGATTCCGAAAATAACTCAAATGTTTCAATGCAAGTACTTAATATTTGTTTCAATTATGATTATACGAATGCGAAGGCAATGTATTCAGTAAAAAAAAAAAACTACTTGGTTATACCTGGCTGATTGATTGTTTATTTGTTTATTGACGGCGTACAAAGAAAGTACGCGAAAATTATTATCGATGGACATGAATTTTGCACATTATGTGACGACAACTATTTGGTAGAAACGTCGTCATTGTAAAGTTTCAGCATTTGAACACACGCATTTGAAATAAACGAATGCCCTAATAATGCAATCCTTCACGTCGAGGCTTATATATATCGCAGTGAAATAATGATATTTGGGATTTAACCAAACCCCTAAGGTATGTACGCGTATTTGATCACTTCATAAAAGATGCTAAAATAGCAACTCTTTGGGCCATTTTTCCTGAAGAAAGTAAGTGATTTGATCAAATCCCTGAATTGCTTTAGTGAAAAGAGGAAATATTATAGTTAAGAGTGTTTAAAAATATTTTAGTAATAGTGCACTATTAAATGTATATTAAGTAATACAATAGTCATTGAAATACCAATTACCCATTCGAAATTAATTAACAAAACAAAACAAAAAAAATACCTTAAAATCCGGCGTATATAGCGCACCTATACTTTCAAGCTGTATCTGTTAATTTTGATGTATATTTGCCTTATAACGTGCACCCCCGTTTTCACGAGGAAACCTGAAATGTGTACGCATATAGTGCTCTAATGTTTTGAAGTCATTTATTTGAGATATTATTCCAATCTTTTGATTAAATAGTATACTTTTAGAATTATAGCTCTTTAAATTCATAAAGTAAGCCATAACTTTAACATAAATGGTACTTCAATTTATGTAGAAGTCTAATTTTTCTTCATACCCTTCTCTTTATTTATTTTTAAAGCTATCCTTTTTATACTCGGCGTATAACTTGCACCCATAAATTTCGATCTTATTTTTATTGTTGAAAGTGCGCTTTATACGCCGGAATTTACGGAAGTGGTGGTGGTGGGACTAATCCCCATCTGGTCTAGTGCAACTAGACCAGATCCATGAGTCCATTTATCTTCACAAAGTCTAAGAACAGCAGGGGGAAAGCAACAGCTCCTCACATGAAAACCCCACACATTGCAGAATGTGCTGGGGAGAAAGCACTGATCTCACATTTGGTTCAAATTGGGTAGCTTCTTTTACCATCTTCAAAATTCATGCACCTCAGGTGACCAGTCGAAAATCGCGAGGATGCCGTTTGATACGATCTGGAACCCTTGAATGATTTGGCGGGTTCAGGATGTCTTTGAAAATACCCTGGGTGTACAGGAGGGACAACCCAGGTTCTACGTATCAATTATTTAGCTCTGGAGTAGATCTCGGTTGACGTAAGGACCATGTGGTCTTCGGGTCCACAGGATCACTGGCAGCCACTTTCGCAAGATCATCCGCTTCTTCGTTCCGGGCAGGCCTATATGAAAAGGGACCCACTGTAAATGGATAGGGTCCCGATCTGAAAGCTGCTTAAAAAGGTGTAGAATACTCCTGCTGGCGCTGTCACCAATATATGGCCAATTCGATAAACGTTGGATGGAAAATCGGCTGTCTGTCAGGATCCAAATTTCAGAAAAAGCTTGGCTTTGTATGCTATTAATCAATGAAAGACCACACAGGATAGCTATTAGCTCCATTCTGAAGACAGAAGCGTGATCAGCATTTCTTCTCTGAATTTTGATGATGCGGTCAGGTAGTTCAATCAAAACTCCACTGCCAGTAGTGTTTGTTTCTCTCTTACTGCCATCAGTATACATCTTCACTACATCCAGTGGAATCCCATCAATCACCTCCAGAGCCAATAGCTTTAGAAGTTCGGGGTGGTCAGACATTTTATTGACATTGGTACTTAAAGTAGTATGGAACGTGACTCCCAGGAATCCAAGGACAGGATTGATAAAGGAATCCAGGCAGTAATTTTAGCTGCTATTTTTAAAAAGCAAAATTATATTTTTAGTAAAATGTAAAAGCAATTTTTTGCGAATTAATTAATTAATACTTAAAAAAATATTTAATTTTATTGAAACACTTTGTGAATTTGGGGCATTTCGAGTGTCAATGTACGTTACTATTTTACAAACAAATCTTTTTTGTCTTACATTTTAATTATGATTGCTCACAGGGACACTTTTTAAATCCTTGATCTCCCAAACACGGATAAGTGTCCTGCAATCTATTGTAGACTTAAATTTAATCTGTGGAACATTCTAGGTATATGAGGAACGTTTCTAGATAGCCAATCTTTTATAATTCAATATGAGGTACCAATATAATATAATAATTCTTTCCTTAATTTAATACAATCCACACGATGTTATTTCTATCGAACACATCTCTATCTTCCTTAGGTATAAGTGGAGTTCACTAGCACATATTTAAACATCTTCAGAAAAAAATGTCCGTCAATGTTTGTTGATCTTTAAAGTGTTTTGCAGCATTTTCACTTTTATCTTGATTACTCTCTTCTTTTTGGAATAACTAACATAAAATTTTATATCAATATGTTATTCTCTTACTGTATTCCAGCTCATTGCGTGCACCGGAATTTTACAAATGTCATTGAATGAACTTACGCTTCTTCTATTCTCCGAAAAAACACAACATGCCTTACTGTCGCTGACCACTGCTTCTCTTTCTGATGAAAGTAAAACTACAGATGTCCAACTGTTGAAGTAGGAGTTGGAGTAGAGTTGCTCTTCCTGTTTCAAGTTTTCTTATTATCAATAGAGAAACTGATCCAATTTCTAGTGGATCCTCTAAATCTATAGCATTTTTAAAGAGTAAATCAGCTGTTGCTGGATCAAGGGAAATCGAAGTATTAGGTTAAAGTGCAGTATATAGGGTTGGCCGTTGGCGATGTCAATTATTTTTGGCAACCAAAACCGATCGATCGCTAAGCTACTTCACTTAGAGATAGGTGTCCGGAAGCTAGAATGAATTCGTTATATCACCATAATATCTATATAAAAATCGCCAAATCCAAAGAAAAATCGCCAAATTCAAAGACCCCCCCTATACTACACTTGAGCCAAAGTATTATTGCTAATTTATTTAACTATTAATATATATTTTTAAGTTGAAGCGTTGTAATCAATTGATTCGTAAGCATGTATATCTTTTGAACCTGAAGTTCCGTTAAATATTAGAATTGAGTGTTAGGATTAATCGACGTACTAGGGAATCACTCCTAGGTTTCTTCTTATAATTAAACTTGTGATTGTGTGTTTAAGTGTTTGTCAGTCCTGTATAAATATAATTGTTATTATGGCTTTTGTTGGTGATGATATGTTTCCTTCCACACTTAGAGACGCGACGGGAAGAGTGAGTGGGGTCCTAGAAAGAACCAGCCACCACAAGCCTATTCATTTGATCTTTTTACTAAAATATCTCAGGGATTTTATCAAATCGCTTACTTCCATCATGTAAATAGTTCCCAATGTAGTCGTTTTTTATCATATTCCGTGAATTTATCATACACCTTGGATAGTAGATCGAATCCCTATTTTCATCATTTTTTGTGATATATATACCAGGATAGTGGAGACACTAATTTTAAATATACACTGCAACTAAGTTCTGAATTGGGAAACATTGATTGTTGATCTCCGCTTATGTATAAACTTCCCAGTTAAAAAGTTTCTCTATATGTGGATTTAACAAAACAATCACTGATTTGTTTTGGTACTGTGTGTTTCAATAATTTCCCAAGTTTATTATAAAATACAAATTTGAATACAACATCAGGTTTTTACCACTAAATAAAGAGACACATCAATAAGAACTGGAAATTTTTTCTGAACTTATCTCGAACTAGATTTACATATAGTTTTTTTTTTAGGAATTCTGTGAAAGAATTAAATTAACGCAATTTACTACTGTTGCGGAAATTATGAATAATGGATAATTCACATCCTTTAGAAACAAGTTCATTCATCTAATTTTTTTCAGATATGTTGAAAAACTTAATCACCACCACTCTTGTTAAAATATAAAAGTGAAGAATGCTTTTATGTCATGTTGAGTTTTATTGAGAGATTTTGATGACTCTTTTAACTTGATGGGATAAAACAAATTATTAATGCCTGATTGCTCCATAATGCATTTTTAAATAAATAATACTGTGTTCATTTTTTTGCAGAAAATATTTTGGTTTTACATTTTATTTTTTCATTTATTTTTGCACGAGTTTTGAAAAATACTTTTTTGTAACATAAATGATGATATACTTTTTTAATCTTAAATAACCTAATTATTCTCATATCTAAATCATCAAAAAACTTTTGCTAAATATAAGGACCAAAGCATATTTTAACTTATGTGCGATTATCTTTTCTTTTTTTTCTAAATGTTTTAACTGAAATGTATGAACTGTAACCCTTACTCCTTTTTAAAACTTTAGATCTAAAAATTTCTCACTTAATAACGTAAAATTGCATTTTGCTTTTTATCAAAAATTCATAGGTAGAATCTTTCGACCTGCATTTGTTCTCTGAAAATAAAATTCCATATAGTTTGTACGTTTTGAAGCCCATTTTGAATAATAAAAAGAAATAAAATTCATGCGTTAATTGTGTACAGTACAATTAAGAATTAGAGGTCTTAAGGAAATTTAAAATGCAAAGAAATTTTAAATGCAGAATATTATCTCTCTGGAAAACCATTAAAAGCTTTTTTTTTTCTCAATAATAAATCTACATAAATTATTGGATCTATGTATGTTTACTGTACTATTTATCAATATAAGTAAAAGTACATCTAATATTCATATTGTAGTCAAACAATACAATGATTAATTTAAATGTTTTCCTTAGCTTTTTATTCACTACAAAGAGTCAATATGCTTTGCCTTTCATATTTTAAATAAAATTTACAATTTATGTTAATAAAGACTTTTGTATTAAATTATGATTTATATTAAACTTTGTCAAGCATTCATTAATCTTTATTTCACTTATTGTGAAGACACTCTCATAAAAAATCGGGATT
Organism: Trichonephila clavata; assembly: GCA_019973975.1. Classification (NCBI taxonomy): domain Eukaryota; kingdom Metazoa; phylum Arthropoda; class Arachnida; order Araneae; family Nephilidae; genus Trichonephila; species Trichonephila clavata. The sequence goes on from BMAO01030803.1 coordinate 11,605, forward strand.
CTACAAAATATATTTCGACAACTTTCTAGTTCTAAGATTATTTGTTTTCCAAATTAATTTTTGTAATTATTCATGATGATAATGTATTTGCTTGAGCTTAATCCTGGGCTATTTCTTAAGAACTCCCCTATGTAAATTGAATCAAATTTAGCTAATCGATAAAAAATTTATTGTTTTAATCCCACCATTTTTTAATTCTCGAAATGTATCTATTAGGAAATAAAAGAAAAGTTTTTGTTGCATAAAACACATCAGAGAAAAATTTCGCTTTAAAAACAAATCAAATGGAGCGACTGGTTTAAAAACAAATCAAAGGAATATTTGGTTTAAATACTTTTGCTATGATAGATCGGGGAGCACAACAATATACTCACTGGCCTTGGATCTTTATTGTAGTAGGATTAATTGCTCCAATAATTATGAAAATAGTCAAATTCATTCACATTAACAGCTCGCGCGTAATGCTATTTTGCGTAGTTCACTTTCTAACTATTAAGGTATGTGACTACCCAAAATTCGTCGTTTTGGGGGAAATTTTCGAAATTGATTTTATGCTTTTATTTTATAGCCCATACATTAAAGATTCCAAAAACAATCTAGTTTTATTTTTACGATATTTAGAAGCAAAGTTATAGCATAATTAGTAAACCGGAAATGGAGCTTACAAAACCGGAAGTACATCCCTACTCAAAATATTTGTAAGATATTGAATTGAAATTTTCAGATCATGTTTTATTTTGTTATATCTGTGTTATGAATCAAAATCTAAACTCTGTGTATATATTTATGTACTTTATTGCTTTTTTATGAAAATGATCATTAGTTTTTTTAAGAAATCTTCGTTTTGCATAAAATTTGGCATAATTAAAAAAATTTCAAAAGTATTACAAGTTTTTTTTTTATTCCTAACACTTATAAAGATGTCATTTACGTACTGTATAAATATTATTTGAATACATACATTAGAATTTTCTAAAAATGCAATTTTTCATCACAATTTCACTAATAATGACAATTGTTATTGTCTATAAAACTCTCCAGAAAACAGCAAAAGTTGAAAAAAAAGTCAAAATTAGTTAAACATGAAGTTAAAGAGATCTTGACTCATAAATATGGTGAGTTTAAAAATGTACAATTAGTAGAAAATTTTTTATACCATATTAAAATCTTTTAAATGCAATTTTCTGAGAAACTATGTTTTTTCAATTTTTAGCTTCACGGTAAAGTTCACTACAGAATTGCTTTTTAAGATATGAGTTGAAATTTTCAGAAAATTTTTTATTTAGTTTTTTCTCTAGTCTAGACTATAATCTAATCTCTGTGTATATATTTATGTATTTTATTGAACTTTTTGTGAGAAAATAACATTAGTTTTTGTAAAAAATTGAGTTTCGCATAAAAATGACATATTTCAAAACTTTTAAAAAGTATCACAAATTTTATAGTTATAAGCACAGATAATGATTTTATTTATGTATTGCATAAATATTATTCGAATATATAATTAGAATTTACAATACAAGCCTAACCGTAACTGCAATTTTTCACTAAAATTTCACTCAAAATTCCCAATATATCGAAAATTATTTTTAATTTTGTGGAAATTGTACTTAAATTCTTAGTTTTATGCTCCATTTCAAGTATAAAAATGTTTATTTAGTTGAAAATTTATATATTTCAAAAAAGTGCTCCGAAGGGGATAGTCACATACCTTAAGGTATCCAACTGGTTGCGACAACTTTTTTTTTTAAAGGGAGATATGGGAACTTTTTGTTATTTTTAGATTTGTTTAGCACTTTTAAGAAAAATGTGCTAAAATTAAGAAGATAAAAAGAAATTATTACTAAAATGGGAAAAAAATAGATAAAAATTGATAAAAATAGCATAAACGCGGCCCATTCTACACTAAAGGTTTATAAACAAATTTTCAATTTTTTCAATCTAATGTGTTACTATATTATTCAATTTTGACATGACCTTTAGGATAAGAGATATGTTCTTTTTTAAAAAACTCGAGCACTTTATATCTAAGTTACTATATGAAAATGCTTAAAGACAGTGATTATATTCACATAAGGGACTGTAAGTTTTGTAATAAAACAGTGATTGATAAATCTGAAGGTTAAAACACTTCTACTATTATACAAAACTTACAGAAAAAAAATATAGTTAATCATGTTCAAAAGTTTTTAGCAATCGCTGACCCCCCGTTTGATTATTTTCAAACAAATCACATTTCCGCGCTTTAAAATATAACATATCTTGCTTAAAGTAATCTCACCTGCATTTACTAAAACACTTGTAGTTTTTGTTCTAGTAACGGAAAATGATAAACTTGGTATTTTATAAAGCTATTAAGATGACCCATAAAATAAAATCATAAAAAATCAAAAAAAAGGGTAGTCGGATACCTTAAAAAATAATTGTCATTTTAGCTTCTAAGTGTCAAGAACTGCCCAATGGGTCACTCACATATAATGCATACTTGTCCGCTTGTTGACTTAAAAGGTGTATTATTTATTAAAGTAGCTTTCAGGAGCAACGTCGAATTGTTTGCCATAGAACTAGTAATCTTGAAAAACGGTCAAGTGACAAGAATGATATCCAAATGCAGTTCTACATTTAAATTTTCACTTCTCACTAATATGTGGAATCAGCGCTACAAAAGTTTCCATGCACATCTGCTATTCTACATGGCAGATGTTTTGTGGTACCCAAGAGTCACTGAGAAAAAACTCAGAATTTAAAAAACTCATCTCAGAAAAAAACATGTCGGTCGTTACTTCACGAACTTGGAACAGTCGACTATTGAAGCTATAAGAATTCGAAGGTACGGAAGTTATGCATAATATTGAAAAATTGTGTGTTGGTAAATATGTTTATAGCTCACACTAGTTTAAATGTAATAATTTAATGGTATTGAAAGTCTTATTATTATATGCTAAACATGTTTTTATAAACATTTTCACTTAAATCTAATAATTAGAGCATAAAATTGTGCATAAATGCAACTCAAATCTTGACAACTAGGAAGTATGTATAAAACTATAATTCAATTTTTAAAAAAAAATGATGGCATAATTGGTTAAGAAAAAAAAATCTATTTTTGAATATTTTTATCTAATTAGATGTAAATGGGATTTTGTTTCAAATTACTTTTTAGAAAAAAGGGTTTAAAAATAAGATTATCATAACATGTTTTTAAAAAAAACTTTGTATCAGCTGATTTGAAAAATCTAATAAATTTAATTTTTTCCTTAGAATTCTATATATACATGTAGAGTTTTTTTTCCTTCCTTTTTTAAATTGTTAGATTAATGTGTATTTTTACAGATATTATACAATATTGTTTTGATTTATATAACTCAAAGATGGTTTCAGTGCATTTAATTTATCTAGATATTATTATAATTTCGATAGTTTTAATGCAATATCTAAACAGCTCGATGTTAATTTTATCATTTTTACAATCCAAATAATAAATTTTTTATTCAAAAATTAATTTTATTAAATTATTTTTTTCATTTTAATTAGAAAAAATAGATATTTAAATTGTATTGTGTAGCACTGTTTTAGGAATAGTCAAACTTCATGTTCTTCAGACTTTTGGAGGGGAAAATTATTAGGGAAGTGAGGATATGAGATGGTTTTGTATAGTTTGGTATGTGATTGTGCTATAATTAAATCAAATAATTTTAATCCATTTTTTCATAAATTTGAAAATTTAATTACATGAGCATTAAGCGCTTTTTTCTAATGAAATGATAAAAATTTTTCTAATTTCTCCGAAGTTGATGAAAAAATATTCTACTCTAAACCAGTCAAACCATATTTCAGTTAAAGTCATGTTTTATATTTTTGAAGATGATTTTTGTTCATATCAGCAGTTTTAAAAAAATACGAATAGAAAATCAAGATATCAATTTCCATTATCAGAGTTTTAATCGAATAATCGCAAAATAATGATTCATTGCATTCCTTTCAATATCTTTTAAAAAAACATTAAGTAAAAAATTATTTATTCCGCTAAGACAAACATTCTTTAAATTAGTAGAAATTAAAGAAATAAGTGATGGAAGATTGTATGCCACGTCAGTCATTTGCAAAAGATTAAAAAAAATGAAATGTTTAAGTAAGACGTATCTCAAAAATTTTCCAATTCAATATTTCTCTGTTATCTTAGTTTTCAAAACTAAAGTGCTGAAATATTTCTTTTTCTTTTACATATTTCGTTTGTTATTTTTTAAGGTCGAGAAATTAAATTGATATCGCATAAGAAAATATGGTGTGATTAATAAATTAAGGATAATGAAGTTCAGGGAAAGAAAGAGACAGAAGCAAAACAAATTTGACTTATTTGTAAAGTCTATTTATTAAACAAAAGGTAAAGAGCAACAAAAAAATGCTATATGTTTGACATAATTAATAAAATATGTGATTTTTACTACCTGGAGCAAATTTAAAAAAAGAACCTATTTACAAAAAACAGTATAACATGGTTAGTATGATGGTTAATAAGGAGTATGTCTCCCGGACGATGCAAAACAGACCTTACAACGCCTACGCATTCTAAGTATCAAATTATCAATCTGATGTGGGGAATATTACACCACTCATCAAGCAATGCCCTCCGAAGTTCCGGTAGACAGGTGCGCGGGGGTTGACGGGCTGTAATTCGTCTGTCAAGCATATCCCACAAATGCTTTATAGGATTCAAGTCCAGTGAGTATGCTGGTCGATCCATACGGGTGATATCCTCCGATTGAAGGCATTCGTCTAAAACAGAAATTCAGCACCCATGGTGCCCCGAAACAAACGTACATGTTTTTCCAGAATGACATCCCGATAGATCTGACCTGTCATCGTTACACTCTGAACATGCAGGCCAGTTCTGGTACCAAGAATAATTCCTCCCAAACGAGCCATCCTGCACCACCGTAGCGGTGTCGTTTAATGGTGTTCTCTTGGTGGTAACGGGTACCTGGCGCTCTCCATATGAAAGTCCAGTCAGAATCAAACCACCAACTAAACCTGGACTCGTCGGAAAACGTCACACAAGACCACTGTTGCGGCGACCAGAATGCATGCTCTCTATTCCAGGTTAATCGCAGGCGATGGTGAGTTGCGGTAAGGGGAACACATTTGACAGGCCTACGAGCATATAGACAAATGTGCCTTAAGCGTCTGTACATGGTCTGCCTTGAAACTGTCGTACCGGTAGCTGAAGAGAGCTGACGAGTCAGGTCTGATGCTGTGCTCCATCTGTTTCTTTTGTCAGTAACTGCCAAATACCGGTCCTCATTCAGCGTTGTAAGTTGGGGGTGACCTGTGCTGTAACATCTACTCACATTACCATCATCTTGGAATTGTTGCCAAAGCCTGGAGATGACACTCTGGGCGATTCCAAGTTCCTCGGATACTTCTAGCTGGCTACGTCCACATTCCAGTCGTCCGATAATTCTATCACGTAAAAAATCAATCAAATGCTTCCTTTGTGCCATAACCATGCGGTTATTGCACTGAAAGGCTTTTAAAGTGCTAGTGAACAATTTTACTTCTTTGCCACCGTTCCTTATATATACCCCTCTCTTACACTCTCGTCATTGTGACGTACTATCCGCGCCATCTGGAGGTTTCCTGTAATTGGCATATTCCTTTTCAAGATGTGTGTGATAATTCTACAGTTGAAATTTTTATTTTAAAGTGCAATTTCTGTGTGATTCTGAATTTTCCTTAATTTATGGACATGAGTGTATTTAAAGTAAGTAATTTGGTTGAAATCACCAGTTCGTTAATAGTACTTTTATGCGTCGCTAGATTGCTATTTTGAGCCACTTCTGCGAAGAATCTGGTCAGATATTTATCTGAATTAATCGTTTTTAATCGACCTT